>ML849844.1:16943-32475 GCA_009831015.1 Picea engelmannii
TCGGGCTTCGGCGATTGCAAAGGGCAAGAGGTTCATTTCCTTTTGAAATCGCGAATAGTGATTTCCCGATTTAACGGGGGCCGTCGATTGTGACGAGGACAGGTGGCACGCGATCCCATCATGTCGGGGTTTGGCGTTCGGAGGTTCCGACATCAAAATACTCTTTCATCGTGGATCCACGATCCGCGAAGTCCCGAAGAGGACGTGGCAGCGTGGGACCCCAGGTACTAGTGTAAGACAGGTGGCACGATCTCTGAGAATCGGCACCTCGGCACTCGGGGTTTTGAAATACGGAGTGTTGACACCGCAAAGGGTGATTTCCCGATAGTGCAAGTGGAGGACAGGTGTCCGGGCGTTAAGCCATATGAGGAGGCATTGACAAGTGGCGTTAGCTCGAAGATAGGGAAACCCCCGATATCCGAGGACGTTGACCCTTTGACCATCGGGGTTCGGGGAAGTGAAAGGCCGATATCGTGAGCGCTGAACTCGCGAGTCCCGAGTTCCGAAGAGGGACATCTGTGGGTCAGGAACTCCCAAGAGGAGTTGGAAGAGTATTAGACTCTTTGGGCCTGCGTGAGAATGAGAAGGTCCTGGTGAGAGCAGGGTCGAACCGTGAGGGTTGTGGAGAGAGGACACTGCGTCACTATGCCTACTCCTAGTCGACCTTGGGAATTCATCTCCATGGATTACATGTCGGGCCTTCTACTAAGCATGACAATGAATGTATTTTTGTGGTCGCCGACAGATTCTCAAAGATGGTCATTATGGCGACTTGCAAGAAGAATATCATAGAAGAAGACACTACTAAACTCTTGTTTGAATGAGTGTGGGTACACTTTGGGATCCCATGGTCTATCATCTCATATCGGGACAACATGCTCCTTAGTACATTTTGGTCCAGCCTCTGGTCAATGCTGGACATCGACCTAACCAACTCCACAACTTTCCATCCCCAAACTGATGGCCAGACAAAGGTCGTCAAGAGGATGATCGTACACATTTTGGGCATGTACAACTAAAAGAATCCATGCACTTAGGAAGAGAGCCTCCTCTATGTACAACATAGCTATAACTGGGGCCTCCACATCTCAACCGACCACAACCCCTTTCAGGTGGTCTTGGGATTCTATCCACTATGTCCCATTGACGTAGCCATGCCCTTTACAACTACACATGCTTATTCGACTCATGTTCAATCTGAAGCTGCGAAGGTGAAAAAATTCATTGAGCACATTCAACACATTTTCCCATAGGTTAATGACATATTGGACATATCCAATGCTAATAACGAACAACGACATGATCATCATTGGGTGCAACACAACTTCCATGTGGGTGACAAAGTGTAGCTACATTTGCAGAAGGAGCACCTCGTTGGACCCCACCGCAAGCTTCGCCCACTCTTATATGGGCCATAAACCATCACCAAGGTTGTAAGAGACAATGCCTTTGAGTTCATTATTCCACCATTCCTTGGTCTTCACCCAATGTTCAATGTAGACTGCCTTCGGCCCTACATTCCACCTCTATTGAACACATCCGACATGGCAGAACAACTCACACCAATAGAGTTAAATCCACACTGCATGGAACGAGCCACAACTGATCAGATTATGGACACTTAGATCAATAAAACCTTCTAGCAGAGGATCTAGCTATATCAATTTGTCAATGCAGGCCAACTCCTTCACCAGGGAAAGTGTCTCACCAGGGACTAAGTTGAGCAGAAGTTTCCTCATCTCATGGAGGAACTCAACACAATGTGGACCATTTCTTCCTAAGGGGGGAGGAATGATCCAGGTGGATATTGGTGGCCACCCGCCTATTCCACTTAGACCCCCACCATTTTTTCTTTCATTTTTTTAGTTTCTTTAATTGTAGCACAATTTACTATTTTGGGCAGGTTTTAGGGTCCTGAACTTTCGGAGTCGTTTTGAGGCCCTAAACGACATTTTTTGGGAATAAAAAATCCGACAAATAAGAGTCCATTCCGAACTCAATATTCACGATCAATAGTTGTATTCCTTGGATAGATCTTTCTAACAATGTATCATGTGCGTCAAATGAAGATAGTATGCCAAAGTTACGACCCCGGGAAAATGATGTACCAATTTACCTCGACGGGGCCCATATTCTGTCGTTTCATCTCCTATGGTTAGTTTTTTGGATGTTTAGGTTTTCAATTGTTTCTCAATAATATATAGAACTTCGAGCCTCATTGTAACAGAGAGTTCAGAGGCCTGTAGCGGCCACATATCTTCTCAGAGATAAGATACCAACGCCCTAGCTAGTTTATTTCCATTATGTCTGTAAACAAATTTCAGTTCTTCGATATTATTGAAATGAAGTCTTATTTCCGTTGCATCTTTGTATTCATGGTTATTTGTGTATTATGTTACGTTCTTTCATAAATTCGAATGAAATCCCGTTTGGAATGTTGTCTTCCTTTTCTTCTTAGGATCTTCCTTCTAGTGGTTAAACTGTACTGAAGGTAACACGCTCTGATACCAATTGTTGATATTGAGAGGGGGGTGAATCAGTATCAAGTACAATTTAAAAAAAAATCCAACTTACACTTCAACCAGATTATATATTCAATTATATCCAATGAACAATGAACAATAGTAGAAGAGTTACACCAATACCCCACAATACACAATGCACAATATATGATAAATAACCAATAATTATTGTTCAAGGGAAGTAATTACTTCCAAAGGTAGCTACAAATTCCAAATATAAAGGGAGGGATAAACCTCCAAAAGGAATATATAATCCTCCAATATCAAGAGAGGGTTTACCTCTCCATCATTTCCCCTTCCTTCCACCCAAGAATATATGAGAGATAATAAAACTTTACATTAAATTATCACCATCAACCAACCGTCAGATAAAACATGATAATGTTTCCTGAGAGTTCTTCAACTTCTGCAATTCCTCACTTCTTGGAATACTTTGATCCTTTAGATAATATTACTCAATGTATACTTTGAAACTCATCCAATTTTCACTCCTTGATTCCTCCAAAAAAGGATTTATAGAGAAAATAATAGACCTTATTCAATTCTGGTTTATTCAAGAGAGTGAAAGAGAGTGAACCGCGCTCAATAGTTAACATCAGATTCTAAATTTCGCACAGAAGAAATTAAAACTCATATTGTTTACAATGCAATTAGTCTCACTTCATTTGGATTATCTATGAATAATTTATGACTGTTTTACCCATAACACTTGTTTATGACTAGCTTCAGGACTAGTCAAAAACTCTATCCTACACAAAGTGTATCTCCCAAATTAGAGCGAATTAAGAGATGAATTTTTTACGACAGGTACCTAGATATGTATTCTCAATACCATATAACTTTCACCATCTAAAATTTTATAGAAAAAAGGTTATAGATAAAATGGTAATATGACCTGTAAATAACATACCTTAGAACACATCAACAAAAGACTTCATCGTCCCTTGAAATATGGCCTTCTTTACTTCATATTTCCTCTAAAATTAGAATTATGTATGTTTGAAATGAATGTATAATGATATGTATTTATACCCTTTATGTCACTTCTTTTTAAGATTAGGGCCAACCTGACACTTTCTTATTTTGTAATTATTTTCTTTAATTATCTTTAGGGTCGACCTCTACTTCCTTCTCCAATTCACTTTGTCATCTTCAAAAATTCATTTTTGGTCAACCATGAGGATCCACGTGACGTGCCACCTACCAACGGAAACAACATTATGTATATTATCTATCCATGGGTGTTGTGTATGCATGTGCATTGTCCTTCATGTTCAAATACCTTCATCAATCTTGTGATCCAAAACCAATGACTAGGGTTGACATCAATGAAAACAACCAATATTCCAACACTTTGACCCCATTTACTAATGAGGGGGTGTGGGGGATATTTACCCCCCACAACTGTCTCCTGAGGGGTCTAAAGTGGGGGGCGACATGTTTTGTATTCCCGCCCCCCCTTGTGGGGGATTCTGGGTAGCACCCCCCAAGCGAACTTTTGGGAAACATTGCCTTGTAAAATACTGTAATTTTGTAGTCAATATAGAATTTTCATTATAAGGTCACAAATCTGATTCTAGAAGTTATTTAAGGTTTTTTTTCTGTATAAGGTAACCCTCTTTTTTGACAAAATTTTATTATGACTGTGCATTATCGTGAATATTGTATTCCGGGAGAGGAGATTGTGAGAGAAAGAAGAGGAAGTTACAACAAGTGTGTTGTAGGTTGTATCCCTTCATTTTGCTGGATAATAAAAAGGAAGGACCTAAAAATTTCTTTAGTGGACATAGCTCACACTAGGTGAACGATGTATATCTGTGTCTCTATTGTATTTTGTACCTTCTATGCTTTATTTCCACATTTGTTTTATTTTATTTCTCTTTGATCCTATTTTTATAACACGACAATCCTTGTGAATCCATATCAATGGACTACATGTCAATCCTTCCTTCAACCAAGCAGGGAAATGACTGTTTTTTTGTGGTTCTTGATCAATTTTCCAAGATGGTGATTTTTTATTCCTACAACAAGACCGTCACAGTGTAGGCCACTACCAAGATCTTCTTCGAATGAGTGTGGGTACATTTTGGGATACCACAAACCATTGTCTCAGAGCGAGACAGTTGGTTCCTTAACACATTATGGTCAAGCCTCTGTTCACGACTGGACACCAATCTCATCAAATCCACTACCTTCCATCCCCACACGGATGGCCAAATCAAGTTCGACAACAAGACAATCATGCATATATTTCACATGTACAATTCCAAGAATTCGTGCACATCGGGTGAGAGTCTTCCCTATGTTTATCATAGTTACAATATATCCATACATATCTCAACCTACCACAACCCCTTTCAAGTGGGGTTGGGATTTCAACCATTGGGTCTGATGGATGTTGCACTACCCCTGACATCCACATGAGAAGAATCATCCCATGCTCAAACTAAAGCCAAAAAATCTACCCAGTTCATTGAACAAATCCAACACATCCACTAGTAGTTTCAGGATGTTTTGTAGAAGTCCAATGCCAAGTACAAGCAGCGCCATGATCAACACCAGGTGCCATACAAGTTTCAGGTGGGACATAAATTTTTGTTGCACTTGTAGAAATAATGCCTTACATGACCCCATTATAATCTTCGTCCATTCCACTATAAACCTTACACCATCACCAAGGTTGTGGATGACAATGCATTCAATATCAACATTCCCCCCTTCCTTGGCTTGCATCTAGTGTTTAATGTGGACCTCCTTTGGCAATATTTTCCACTGTTATTGGACACCTCATAGATAGAACAATAGTTAACACTGACATATCTCAAACCTGACTGGATGGAATAAGAATACACTGATCAGATCATGGACACATAGTTCAAGGGAACTCGCCATCATAATCTTAAGATTTATCATGTTATCAAAGCGGGGAAACTCCTGAACCAAGGCAAGTAGCTCATCTGGGGCCAAATTCAACAGAAATTTCCTCATCTTATGGGGGAAATCAATGAAATGGAGACCATTTCTTCCAAGGGGGGGAGGATTTATCCATGTGGATATCAGTGGCCACCCAACTCATCTAGCTGGCTCACGTACAATTTTCACCATGGCAGTTTTTTTCTAGCTTTTCAGGTCCTAAACTTTCAAGGTCGTTTTGAGGACCTAAACAATTTTTTTTTGGATCCCCATAATGACACTGTAAATGGAGTCAAAGTGCGATGGAAAATTTTGTATTCCTCGTATATACCTTACCAATAGGATATCGTGCACCTAAAAAGGAGATCGTATGCAAAAGTTACGACCCTAGGAAGTTGATATACCAACTTACCCCATCGCGGTGTTAACACTCTATAAATTTGTTCGGTTGATAAAAAAATGATAGAGGTAACCTACAAACAAACTTTAGAGATTGGTACTATACTACATAGCTCAGAGTGGGCTCTCTCTTGTCACTTGGTCTTTAACAGATGAATTTTCTTTAATAAATCAATTGCTAGGTTTTGTTGTTTTTAATGGTTTTTTATAAGTTTGCTGGAAAGGAAGGGAAGGGACACTCAGGGCTATGGATTGAAACTTATGAAATGAATGGAAGAACTGACTGGTCAGTAGAAATTTCCAAAGGATAAAGGGTAAATGAGGTGATGAATCTGGGTTATAAATTGTAATTTACATAGTGTAAGAAGAAAAGGGAAAACAAGTAACTACATCAGTGCATTAATGAAATGAATTCTGAATTAGTTAGGAAGAACTTAACATAGTTTAAATTTCTTAAGTCAAGAGCATCACAAGATGAATTATGGTCCTTTAACTATCCAATTTAAACAGAATATGGTGTAAATGGAATCACAAATACAAGAAATACATACAAAGAGATGAGACAAAACTCAAACCACCACCATTAGGAACTTTTCATGGAAACTTCAAGACTTCTGCATGTGTATTCTTTTCATCTTCAAAAAATTACATTCAAGTTATGAATAGCTAAAATTGTGCCCTTGTGATTCTGCCAACCTCTAATACATTTGGAATTCCTAATATCTATACAAGTTGAGTTGCTTCGGTTTGAAAATGATTACATTGATTACAAAGAAACATTTCAGTTTTTGAAACTTATTACAATGATTAAAATGAAACGTTTCAGTTTTGAAACCAATTACAATGATCGATGAGAAAATGTTTTATGATTTGGATTCTAGATATTATGGCATCTCAGTTTCTTTCCCCACCCTCTGACTCTGTCTCAACCCTCAGTGTGATTTATTGTCTTTCATTGACCTCTGGACATAATTTTCCAGGCCGTGGAAAATTGCATTGGGCCTTATCCAGACGGATTATATCCTTCAATTGCAAGTCAGAAAATGCTATGTTTCAGATATAATTTTCTTCCTCAAAACAAGTGGAAATGACGAGCCAAGTTAGTGTATTATTTAGCTACAGGTGGAAGATGATATTTGTGCCAAGGTCTAACAATCCAATGTTTAAAAAAAATATTAATCAAATAAAATGAATGACTAACGGTCCTTTTATACTTTTTCATTTTTCGAGGACATGAGGATTTGGTTAGGGGAAAACCGCATTTTGCCCCGAAATGAACCCAATGGCGCCATGTAACCCCAAACAAAAGATGTGGTTCGGATTTTGGCCCACTCTCCAAAATTATCCTCCACGCAACTTCTCCCCCTGAAATCATCCTCAACCATCCATCTTGAGAGGTCATGATCTGCAATGCATATGGCCCCACCACTTTGTCCTCCTACCAGATTTAGCCTCTCTCCACCATATTTATCCAATTATCTAGTTTATCAAGCTTCTAAATTGGCTTAGCATCCTGCTAGATCCTGAAATCTTGATTTCACACAATAAAAATTAGCATGTGATAACATTCACTCGAACTAGGGATGTTATCCTCCCAATGAGGTAGAAAATAACTCATAGACCTTGGCCTTCTTAAAAAACATATGTGTACCATGATCTGACCTGTCACCAGTATCCACTACAAACCCATGTTTGTACACTACTCTAAGCTAAAAAATGAACGCTAAATACACCACTAAAATCTGAATGTACACACTACTAAAAACCCAAAATGGAAAATTCTTGACCAACAAGATTATTCGCACCTACCTTCCCTAACTGCTGAAAAACATTGCCAATCAAGTGAAATCATAATTCCAATGCAACCATGCAATCATTCTATCCATTGTTTTATTTCTTTTCACATGCTTGGTCCAAAGATTTTTTACTGATAATTCATTCAAAAATTTATCTATAAATTCAAATATCAAGAAATAAAAAACATTGGGACTCTCTACTGCCTCCAAAAAAATTGCAAATGGATCTTATAAAACATGCATAAAACAACAATTGGGTTTCACCCCTTCCACTGAAACCTTGTTTTCATGTAATTCAACCCACTGATTGTCTCAAAGAGGCTGAAAAATTTGTCGAGACTGTTGGAAATAACAACCTTTTGAATTAGAAGAGAGTTTTGGATGAAATGAAACCCCTGGTGGCAAGAAATCCATATCTAACACTGACGTTGTTTGACCATCATCTTTATTTCCAAGCTGTTTGTTGAGTACAGGCTACAAATCAAAACTGGAATAACCTTCCATGTAATCAACAACACGATTATTAAATGCATGAGAAGGTTGTTTGTCTTCCTCAGTGATAACAATTTGCTCATGTAAAACAGTGTCACTGTGAATGCAGTCATACTTCCATGATTTCTTTATTATCTCATGATTTACTTTCAACAATTCAAAGGAAGAAAAATGTAATGGAAGATAATTTTCATTGGCAAGTCCATTGCTTTCTTCATATTCAACGTCATGCCTAGAGGATTTCATATTTGAAACATTATAAAAAAAACTCTTCATCAATTTGAAAGAAGAAAAACACAATGGAAAATTTATTTCACCTAATTCAAACCTTTCTACATTTTCTTCATTGCTATCATATGTACTTTTTCAATTTCTTTGGATTGCTGAACATAATCATTTTCAGATTCATCTTCGACCAATAGCTTCAATTTTTAACTGCTAATACCTTCTATATGACAAGTAATAGGGTCATCAAACACATGCGAGGATTGTTGCAATTTCTTGTCAATTTATTCCAGTGAATCAATGTGATTTGGAATCAACGCACATTCCTTTGCTTAAGTGATTATCTTAAAATTTTCTTTCAACAATTTAAACTAACAAAATCATAAAGGTAAAGAATTTCCTTCAACTAATTCAATACTTTCTTGACATTGTTAATTTTAACTATGATATGTGGGTTGATTTCTCTCATTACACTGGTGAAAAGGAACATTTTCTGATAGAGAACATGTAGTTGGTTTTTTTAGGAAGTCAACTTCAAAATCAACATCATATTCATCATATATAGCAAAATCAACAACATCTCCAATGTCATCTAACAAGGAAAATCTTGGGACATCAACCTACTCTTCAACAAGCTAATTTGCAAATTCATTTTCTTGACTGTCTAAAAATGAATACATAAAAAAATCAGCCCCATGCTTATCATGGGATGGATCAGAAGCTAAATCAACATCTTCTTTTTCAATAAGAGGAATATAATCCTTTGCAAAATCCTTATCATGTAAAAATTCAACATGACATATCATATTATTAACTCTCTGCTCAAGATTAAAATGAATTGTTTTTTGTTCATATTTACTGTCATGCTCTTTAGTATCCAACTTCTCCTTTCGAGTTTGTTTTCATGCTTGGATATTGTGTTGAATCCCCTTAGCATCATTTAACATTTGTTGAAAGGACTTAGGTCTTCTTTCAATCAAGAGGAAATACAAATCTGGGTGAAAGGTTGCTACAAAATGTAGCATGGCAACAACTTCAGTGGGTTGAATTTCTTTGGGAAACTTGTAATAAATACTGGAAAACCTCATACTGAATGTAAAAATAGTTTCACTTCTCTACCTTTTCAAGTCATAGAACTATGTAATCCGTAGATCCAAATATTTCCTCTTTCCCCAAAACTTCAAAAAAACATTCTTTAATTCCTCCCATGAGCTATTTGTCTCTTGATGCAAGTGTTTAAACTAGTCTTTGGTATCCCCTTTCAAGGCTTCACCATGATCAATCTCAAACAAATCTATAAAATGTTCAAAATATTAGATATGTTTTTCAGCTATGATGGAATTAGGTTCTCCATCAAACAAATGCAGGTACTTATAATGGTTTGGAGGAAAATCATGAAGGATGTGAGGTAATTTTAAAGCTTTGTATCTATGTTGAATCTTAGAGGGTGTTGGATCAAGTACAATAGGTGAGACATCAGCCTTGGTTTCATGAGGCTCGTCAACTTGGTTATGGTCATCACATGGCTCAGATGGAAGATTTTGATCAAAATCAGTGATACAATGAGGAGATATATGTACAAATTTAAGAGGATGATATACAATTGTAAGATTATGATAATCATCATTCAAATGCACCAAGTAAATAATTTTTTTTTTACCATGGTCACGAAAGGAAAAAAGGTAATTAAAAACAAAATATATTATGTCTTGGAAAAAACTCAACTTTAGGTACTTGTTTTCTCCCATGATATTCTTTCTTACCTATGTCAATGGATCGAGTCCTCCAGTGGAGTCTCTGAATTACAGTTGAAGCCTGAGTGGAGTTTACAATAAAAACTTTAGGCTACCAAGTCTTTGGATAATGGATTTTCCATGAAAATTTTGAATACTAGATTATTGAAAATGAAGTCGCCAGGTGAATGATGTACAACCTTTCGTTGTCTGAAAATGTTTCACCATCAATACTCAGAACTGAACTTTGTCGTTTATCTGAGGGAAGATTTCACCTTCGCTCCCTGACAACGACCCGAAACTGTTAGCACTATGTAAATTTGTTTGGATGATAAAAAAACAATAGAGGTAACCTGCAAACCAGCTTTAGATCTCGGTACTAGCCTACTCATCTGAGAGAGATATCTCTCTTGTCACTTGGACTTTAACAGATTAATTTTTTTTTAATAAATCAATGGCTAGGTTTTGTTGTTCTGAATGGTTTTTTATAAAGTTTCTGGTAAGGAAGGGGAGGGATACTCAGGGATATGGAGTCAAACTTCTAAAAAGAATGGAAGCAATGAATGGTTGATAGATATATCCATAGGATAAAGGTGAAATGAAGTGATGAATCTGATTTATAAATTGTAATTTATAGAGTGTACAAGAAAGGGGAAAACAAGTAACCGCATTAGAGCATCAATGAAATGAATTTTGAATTAGTTAGGAAGAACTTAACATTGTTTAAATTGTTTAAGCCAAGAGCATCAGAAGATGAATTCCGGGCCTTTAACTATCCTATTTAAACATAAGAGATTGTAAATGGAATAAAAAATATAGGAAATACATACAAAGAGAGAAGACACAACTCATACCACCACCATTAGAATCTTTGCATGGAAACTTCAAGACTTCTACATGTGTATTCTATTTAGCTTCATAAAATTACATTCAAGTTACGAATAACAAAAATTGTTCCCTTTCACTTCTACCAACCTCTAATATATTTGGAACTCCTAATATTTACAAAAGTTGAGTTCCTTCAGTTTGAAACCAATTACAATGATTACAAAGAAATGTTTCAGTTTCTGAAACCGATTACAATGATTAAAATGAAATGTTTCAATTTTGAAACATGTTACAATGATCAGCCGGAAAACGTTTCATGATCTGGATTTTGGCTCTTCTGGGGTTTCAGTTTATTTCCTTCTCCTCTGACTCTATCTCTCCCCTCCGTGTGATTCAATTTCTTTCATTGTCCTTTGTACATCATTTGCTAGGCCCTGAAAAACTGCATTTGGCCTTATCTAGCTGGATTATCTCCTTCCATTGCAAGTAAGGAAATGTTCTGTCTTAGATATAATTTTCTTCCCGAAAATGATCAGAACTGGTGAGATGAGTTAGTGTACTTTTGAGCTACAGGTGGAAGATGATATTCACGCCAAGGTCTAATGATACCGTGTTTTAAAAAAATAATAATTAAATAAAATAAATGACTAACAATCCTTTTATAATTTTCCATTTTTTGGGGGCGTGAGGAAGTGGTTGGGGGAAAACTGTGTTTCTCCCTGAAATGAAACCAGTGGTGCCATGTAGCCCTGAATAAAAAACATGGTTCGTATTTCGGCCTGCTCTCCAAAATTATCCTCCACGCAACTTTTCCCCCCAAAATCTTCCTCGACTGTCGATATTGAGAGGTCACGATCTGCTATGCATCGGGCCCCATCACTTAGATATCCTTCTATATTTAGCCTCTCTCTTCCATATTTATCCCCTTCTCTAGTTTATCGGGCTTCTAAACTAGTTTAACATCTTTCTAGATCATGATATCTTGATTTCACACAATAAAAATTATCGTGTGATAACATTGGCTCTAATTGGGGATGTTATCCTCTGAGTGAGGTAGCAAAGAATTTGTGGACCCAGTTCCTGATCCATTGGGTTTCTCCCAAAACATATGTGTACCTTTCTCTGACCTATGACCAATATCCACTGAAAACTCATGTCTGTACACTGCTCTCAACTGAAAACTAAAAGCTAAATACACTAATAAAATACAAATGTACACACTACGAGAAACCCAAACTGAAAAATGATTGACCAACAAGCTTATTCACACCTACCTAATGCCATTCAAGTGAAATCATAATGCCAATGTAACCATGCAAGCATTCTATCCACTGTTTTCTTTCTTTTCACATGCTTACTCAAAATCTTGTTTACTGATAATTCATTAAAAAAATTATCTATAAATTCAAATCTCAAAATATTCAAAACATTGGGACTATCTACCGCCTTCAACAAAACTACAAATGGATCATCTAAAACATGCATAAAAGAACAATCATGTTTCACCCCTTCCATTGCATCCTTGTTTTCATGTAATTCAACATGTTGATTGTCACAAAGAAGCTAAACAATCTGTTGAGATTGCTGAAAATAAAAACCTTCTGAATCAAAAGACAGTGCAAGATGAAATGAAACCCCTGGTGGCAAGCAATCCATATCTAACAATGATGTTGTTTGACCATCATATTTATTTCCAAGCTGGTAGTTGAGCATAGGCTAAAAATATGAACTAAAATAACCTTCCATGTAATCAACAACATAGTCATTAAATGCATGAGAAGGTTGTTGGTCTTTCTTAGTGATAACAAATTTCTCATGTAAAACAGTGTCACTATGAATGCAATCAGACTTCCCTACTTCCTCTAATATATCATGATTTACTTTCAACTATTCAAAGGAATAAAAACATAATGGAAGATAATTTTCATTGGAAATTCCACTTCTTTCTTCATATTCAACATCATGCCTCGAGGATTTTTGATTTGAAACATTATAAACATTTTTCTTCAGTGATTTGAAATAAGAAAAACACAATGGTAAAGTTCTTTCACCTGATTCAAAAATTTCTTCATTTTCTTCACTGCTGTCATATGCACATTTTTCAATTTCTTTGGATTGTTGAACACAATAATTTTCAGATTCATCTTTGACCAATGGATGCAATTTTGAAATGATAAAACCTTCTATATAACAAGTAACAGGGTCATCAAACACATGAGAATATTGCTTCAATTTCTTGTCAATTTGTTTAAGTGAATCAGTGTGATTTGACATGAGCACACATTACTTTTCTTCAGTGATGATCTTAAAATTTTCTTTCAACAATTCAAATGAAGAAAATCATAAAGGTAAAGAATTTCCTTTAGTTGATTCAATACTTTCTTCATATTCGTCTTTGTAACTATGATATGTAGGATGATTTCTCTCATTACACTGCTAAAAAGGAACATTTTCTGATAGAGAACATGCAACTAGTTGTAATAGGATGTCAACATCATAATCATCATCATATTCCTCATTTATAGGGAAATCAACAACATCTGCAATGTCATCTAACAAGAAAATCTTGGGAGAACAACCTATTCTTCAACAAGCTGATTTGCAAATTCATTTTATTGATTGTCTACAAAAGAGTACATAAAAAAACCATCCCCGTGCTTTTCATGGGATGGATCATAAGCTAAATCAACACCTTATTTTTCAATAAGTGGAATATAATCCTTTTCAAAATCCTTAGCATTTAAAACTTCAAGAGGACATATGATATTATTAACCCTCTGCTCAAGATTCAAATCAACTATTTTTTGTTCATATTTACTGTCATGTTCTTTAACATCCAACTCCTCCTTTAGATTTTGTTTACATGCTTGGATATTTTCTTGAATATCCTTAGAATCATTAAACATGTGCTGTAGGGACTTAGGTCTTATTTCCATCAAGAGGAAAGATAAATCCGGGTGAAAGGTTGTTTCATAATGGAGCATGGAAACAAATTCAGTGGGTTGAATTTCTTTGGGTAACTTGTAATAAATATTGGAAAAGCTCTTACTGAATGTAGAAATAGTTTCACATCTCTGCCTTTTCAAGGCATAGAACTTTGTAAGATGTAGATCCAAATATTTCCCCTTTCCCCAAAATTTCAAAAATACATTCTTTAATTCCTCCCATGAGATAATTATCTCTGGATGAAATTGTTTAAACCAGTGTTTGGTATCCCCTTTCAAGGATTGAGAGAAGGCCCTCATACAAACATCATCATGATCAATCTCAAACAAATCTATAAAATGTTAAAAATCTTGGATGTGTTTTTTTGTTGTGATGGCACTAGGTTCCCCATCAAACAAAGGTAGGTACTTATAGTTCTTTGGAGGAAAATCATGAAGGATGTGAGGTAATTTAAAGGTCTCTATCTATTCTAAATCATGGAGGGTGTTGAATGAAGTACAAGAGGTCATACATAAACCTTGGTTTCATGAGGCCCATCAACTTGGTTATGGTCATCATGTGGCTCAGATGGAATATTTTGATCAAAATCAATGATACAATGATGAGATATATGTACAACTTTAATATGAGGATATACAATTGAAATATTCTCATGATCATCATTCGAATGCAACAGGTAAAGAAAAATTTGTTTATCATGTTCAAGAAAGGACAAAAGGTAATTAATAACAAAAAATATTATGTCTTCGAAAAAACTCAACTTTAGGTACTTTTTTTCTCCCATGATGTCCTTTCATACCTCTATCAATGGATCTCATTCTCTAGTGGAGTCTCTGAATTGCATTTGAAGCTTGAGTGGAGTTTTCGATAAAATCTTTAGACTACTATGTCTTTGGACAGTGGAGCCGCCATGAAAATTTTGAATTCTAGAACCTAGATTCTTGAAAATGGAGTCACCAGGTGAATGATGTACATCCTTTCTATGTATGAATAATTTTCACCATCAGTACTCAGATATGAACTTTGTCGTTTATCCCAGGCAATATTTCACCTTAGCTCCCTGACAATGGTGCCAAAATGTTAGTACTCTGTAAATTTATTATGTTGTTAAGAAAAATGGCAGAGGTAACCTCGGAACCAACTTTAAAGTTGGGTACTAGCCTTCTCATCTTAGAGAGGGATCTCTCTTGTCACTTGGTCTTTAATAGATGGATTTAATTTAATAAATCAATGGCTAAGTTATGTTGTTTTGAATGGATTTTTATAAATTTGCTAGGAAGGAAGGGGAGGGACACTTAGGGATATGGAGTCAAACTTATGAAATGAATGGAAGAATTGACTGGTCGGTATAACTCTATAGAGGATAAAGGCTAAACGAGGCGATGAATATGAGTTATAAATTTTAATTTACAGAGTGTAAAACGAAAGGGGAAAACAAGTAACTGCATCAGATCCAGCCTGAGTGGGCCTAATGGTTAATAACATGTGCTTCCTCTTAAGAGGTCACAAGTTCAAATCCAGAGGGGGGTAGGGTATGTATACCTCCGTAGACTTTACTAGTCAAATCATTGGGCGGAGGGGGGTCCCTTGTCCCACAAACAAGGGGGTATCATACACCAATTTGGTGTGGCTTGCTCGTGACCTTAAAAATAGATTATTATTATTATTATTATTATTA
>ML849844.1:32575-54239 GCA_009831015.1 Picea engelmannii
CCAATGTAACCATGCAAGCATTCTATCCACTGTTTTCTTTCTTTTCACATGCTTACTCAAAATCTTGTTTACTGATAATTCATTAAAAAAATTATCTATAAATTCAAATCTCAAAATATTCAAAACATTGGGACTATCTACCGCCTTCAACAAAACTACAAATGGATCATCTAAAACATGCATAAAAGAACAATCATGTTTCACCCCTTCCATTGCATCCTTGTTTTCATGTAATTCAACATGTTGATTGTCACAAAGAAGCTAAACAATCTGTTGAGATTGCTGAAAATAAAAACCTTCTGAATCAAAAGACAGTGCAAGATGAAATGAAACCCCTGGTGGCAAGCAATCCATATCTAACAATGATGTTGTTTGACCATCATATTTATTTCCAAGCTGGTAGTTGAGCATAGGCTAAAAATATGAACTAAAATAACCTTCCATGTAATCAACAACATAGTCATTAAATGCATGAGAAGGTTGTTGGTCTTTCTTAGTGATAACAAATTTCTCATGTAAAACAGTGTCACTATGAATGCAATCAGACTTCCCTACTTCCTCTAATATATCATGATTTACTTTCAACTATTCAAAGGAATAAAAACATAATGGAAGATAATTTTCATTGGAAATTCCACTTCTTTCTTCATATTCAACATCATGCCTCGAGGATTTTTGATTTGAAACATTATAAACATTTTTCTTCAGTGATTTGAAATAAGAAAAACACAATGGTAAAGTTCTTTCACCTGATTCAAAAATTTCTTCATTTTCTTCACTGCTGTCATATGCACATTTTTCAATTTCTTTGGATTGTTGAACACAATAATTTTCAGATTCATCTTTGACCAATGGATGCAATTTTGAAATGATAAAACCTTCTATATAACAAGTAACAGGGTCATCAAACACATGAGAATATTGCTTCAATTTCTTGTCAATTTGTTTAAGTGAATCAGTGTGATTTGACATGAGCACACATTACTTTTCTTCAGTGATGATCTTAAAATTTTCTTTCAACAATTCAAATGAAGAAAATCATAAAGGTAAAGAATTTCCTTTAGTTGATTCAATACTTTCTTCATATTCGTCTTTGTAACTATGATATGTAGGATGATTTCTCTCATTACACTGCTAAAAAGGAACATTTTCTGATAGAGAACATGCAACTAGTTGTAATAGGATGTCAACATCATAATCATCATCATATTCCTCATTTATAGGGAAATCAACAACATCTGCAATGTCATCTAACAAGAAAATCTTGGGAGAACAACCTATTCTTCAACAAGCTGATTTGCAAATTCATTTTATTGATTGTCTACAAAAGAGTACATAAAAAAACCATCCCCGTGCTTTTCATGGGATGGATCATAAGCTAAATCAACACCTTATTTTTCAATAAGTGGAATATAATCCTTTTCAAAATCCTTAGCATTTAAAACTTCAAGAGGACATATGATATTATTAACCCTCTGCTCAAGATTCAAATCAACTATTTTTTGTTCATATTTACTGTCATGTTCTTTAACATCCAACTCCTCCTTTAGATTTTGTTTACATGCTTGGATATTTTCTTGAATATCCTTAGAATCATTAAACATGTGCTGTAGGGACTTAGGTCTTATTTCCATCAAGAGGAAAGATAAATCCGGGTGAAAGGTTGTTTCATAATGGAGCATGGAAACAAATTCAGTGGGTTGAATTTCTTTGGGTAACTTGTAATAAATATTGGAAAAGCTCTTACTGAATGTAGAAATAGTTTCACATCTCTGCCTTTTCAAGGCATAGAACTTTGTAAGATGTAGATCCAAATATTTCCCCTTTCCCCAAAATTTCAAAAATACATTCTTTAATTCCTCCCATGAGATAATTATCTCTGGATGAAATTGTTTAAACCAGTGTTTGGTATCCCCTTTCAAGGATTGAGAGAAGGCCCTCATACAAACATCATCATGATCAATCTCAAACAAATCTATAAAATGTTAAAAATCTTGGATGTGTTTTTTTGTTGTGATGGCACTAGGTTCCCCATCAAACAAAGGTAGGTACTTATAGTTCTTTGGAGGAAAATCATGAAGGATGTGAGGTAATTTAAAGGTCTCTATCTATTCTAAATCATGGAGGGTGTTGAATGAAGTACAAGAGGTCATACATAAACCTTGGTTTCATGAGGCCCATCAACTTGGTTATGGTCATCATGTGGCTCAGATGGAATATTTTGATCAAAATCAATGATACAATGATGAGATATATGTACAACTTTAATATGAGGATATACAATTGAAATATTCTCATGATCATCATTCGAATGCAACAGGTAAAGAAAAATTTGTTTATCATGTTCAAGAAAGGACAAAAGGTAATTAATAACAAAAAATATTATGTCTTCGAAAAAACTCAACTTTAGGTACTTTTTTTCTCCCATGATGTCCTTTCATACCTCTATCAATGGATCTCATTCTCTAGTGGAGTCTCTGAATTGCATTTGAAGCTTGAGTGGAGTTTTCGATAAAATCTTTAGACTACTATGTCTTTGGACAGTGGAGCCGCCATGAAAATTTTGAATTCTAGAACCTAGATTCTTGAAAATGGAGTCACCAGGTGAATGATGTACATCCTTTCTATGTATGAATAATTTTCACCATCAGTACTCAGATATGAACTTTGTCGTTTATCCCAGGCAATATTTCACCTTAGCTCCCTGACAATGGTGCCAAAATGTTAGTACTCTGTAAATTTATTATGTTGTTAAGAAAAATGGCAGAGGTAACCTCGGAACCAACTTTAAAGTTGGGTACTAGCCTTCTCATCTTAGAGAGGGATCTCTCTTGTCACTTGGTCTTTAATAGATGGATTTAATTTAATAAATCAATGGCTAAGTTATGTTGTTTTGAATGGATTTTTATAAATTTGCTAGGAAGGAAGGGGAGGGACACTTAGGGATATGGAGTCAAACTTATGAAATGAATGGAAGAATTGACTGGTCGGTATAACTCTATAGAGGATAAAGGCTAAACGAGGCGATGAATATGAGTTATAAATTTTAATTTACAGAGTGTAAAACGAAAGGGGAAAACAAGTAACTGCATCAGATCCAGCCTGAGTGGGCCTAATGGTTAATAACATGTGCTTCCTCTTAAGAGGTCACAAGTTCAAATCCAGAGGGGGGTAGGGTATGTATACCTCCGTAGACTTTACTAGTCAAATCATTGGGCGGAGGGGGGTCCCTTGTCCCACAAACAAGGGGGTATCATACACCAATTTGGTGTGGCTTGCTCGTGACCTTAAAAATAGATTATTATTATTATTATTATTATTAATGAAATGAATTTTGAATTAGTTAGGAAGAACTTAACACATTTTAAATTGCTTAAGCTAAGAGCATCACAAGATGAATTGTGGGCCTTTAAATATCCAATTTAAAAACAAGACAGTGTAAATGGAATAAACAATACAGGAAATACATACAAATAGAGAAGACAAAACTCAGACCACCACCATTAAAATGTTTTCATGGAAACCTCAAGACTTTTTCATGTCTATTCTATTCAGCTTCATAAAATTACATTCAAGTTTCGAATATATAAAATTGTGCCCTTTCACTTCTTCCAAATTCCAATACATTTGGAGCTCCTAATATTTATACAAGATAAGTTCCTTTGGTTTGAAATTGATTACAATGATTACAAAGAAACATTTTAGTTTATGAAACCGATTACAATGATTAAAATGAAACGTTTTGGTTTTGAAATTGATTGCAATGATCAGTAAGAAAAAATTTCATGATATGGATTCTGGATCTTCTGACGTTTCAATTAATTTTCTCACCCTCTGACTCTATCTCAACCCTCTTTGTGATTCTTTGTCTTTAATTGACCTTTGGACATCATTTTACAGGCCCTACAAAACTACATTTGGTCCTATCTATCCATATTATCTCCTTCCATTGCAGGTTAGGAAATGCTCTGTCTTAGATATAATTTTCTTCCTGAAAACCAATGGAACTGGTGAGACGGTTTAGTGTATTGTTGGGTTGTAGGTGGAAGATGATATTTGTGCCAAGGTCTAATAGTCCAGTGTTTAAAAATAATAATAATCAAATAAAATAAATGACTAACGATCCTTTTGTACTTTTCCATTTTTCGGGGGCGTGAGGAAGTGGTTTGGGGAAACCCAATTTTCACCCCAAAATGAACCTAGTGGCACCACGTAACCCTGAACAAAAACCACGGTTCGGATTTCATACCATTCTCTAAAATTATCCTCTGTGCAACATCTCCCCCCAAAATCATCCTCGACTGTCGATCTTGAGAGGTCACGATCTGTGACGTGTCGGAACCCACCACTTAGCGCTCCTGCCAGATTTAGCCTCTCTCATCCAAATTTATCCCATTCTCTAGTTTATTGGGCTTCCAAACTGGTTTAGCGTCATGATAGATCCTGAAATATTGATTTCACACAATACAAATTAGCATGTGATAACACTATCTCCAACTGGGGATGTTATCCTCCCAGTGAGGTAGAAAAGAACTCGTAGACCCGAAGCTTAATCCACTAGGATGATCCAAAAACATATGTGTACCTTGCTCTGACCTGTCACTAGTATCCACTGCAAACCCACATCTCTACACTGCTCTCAACTGAAAACTAAACGCTAAATAGACCACTAAAATATGAATGTACACACTACTGAAAAGCCAAACTGAAAAATTCTTGACCAACATGCTTATTCGCACCTACCTACCCTAACTTCTAAAAAAAATGCCAATCAAGTGAAATCATAATGCCAATGAAACCATGCAAGCATTCTATCCACTGTTTTCTTTCTTTGCACATGTTTTCTCCAAAGCCTGTTTACTAATAATTCATTCAAAAATTCATCTATAAATTCAAATCTCAACAAATTAAAAACATTGGGACTCTCTATCACTTCCAACAAAACTGCAAATGGATCCTCTAAATCATGCATAAAGAAACAATCACGCTTCACCCCTTCCACTGCATCCTTGTTTTCATGTAATTCAACCTGTTGATTGTCACAAAGAGGATGAAAAATCTGCTGAGACTGTTGGAAATAGAAATCTTTTGAATTAGAATATAGTGTTGGATGAAATGAAAGCCCTAGTGGCAAGCAATCCAAATCCAACACTGATGTTGTTTGACCATCATCTTTATTTCCAAGATGGTAATTGAGCACATGATGCAAATATGAACTATAATAACCTTCCATGTAATCAACAACATAGTCATTAAATGCATGAGAAGGTTGTTGGTATTCCTCATTGATAACAATTTTCTCATGTAAAACAACGTCACTGTGAATGCATACATGCTTCCTTGCTTCCTCTATTATCTCACAATTTACTTTCGACAATTCAAAGGAAGAAAAATATAATGGAAGATAATTTTCATTGGCAATTCCACTGCTTTCTTCATATTCAACATCATTCCTAGAGGATTTCTCATTTGAAACATTCTAAATATTTTGCTTCATCAATTTGAAATAACCAAAACAAAATGGTAAAGCTATTTTACCTGATTCAAAACATTCTTCATTTTCTTCACTGCTGTCATATGCACATTTTTCAATTTCTTTGGATCGTTGAACACAATCATTTTCATATTCATCTTTGACCAGTGGATGCAATTTTGAACTGATAAAACCTTCTATATAACACGTAACTTGATCATCAAACACATGAGAAGATTGTTGGAATTTCTTGTCAATTTGTTGCAGCGAATCAGTGTGATTTGGCATCAACACACATTCTTTTTCTTCTGTGATGATATTAAAATTTTCTTTCAACATTTTCAATGAATAAAATCATAAAAGTAAAGAATTTCCTTCAGCTAATTCGGTTCTTTCTTCATATTCTTGTTTGTAACTATGATATGTAAGTTGATTTCTCTCATTACACTAGTGAAAAAAAACATTTTCTGATAGAGAACATGTAGTTGGTTTTTCTAGGAAGTCAACATAATAATCATCATCATATTAATCATATATAGGAAAATAAGAAATATATGCAATGTCATCTAACCAGGAAAATCTTGGGACATCAACCTACTCTTCAACAAGATGGTTTGCAAATTCATTTTGTTGACTATCTACAAATGAATACATAAAACAATCAACCCCATGCTTATCATGGGATGGATCAGAAGCTAAATCGGGAACTTCTTTTTCAATAAGTGGAATATAATCGTTTGCAAAATCCTTATCATTTAAAACATCAAGAGGACATATGATATTATTAACCCTATGCTCAATATTTAAATCAACTGTTTTTTCTCATATTTACGGTCATGTTATTTAACATCCAACTCCTCCTTTTGAGTCTGTTTACACGCTTGGATATTGTGTTGAATCTCATAAGCATCATTAAACATTTTTTGTAGGGACTTGGGTCTTCTTTCCATCAGGAGGAAATACAAATCTGGGTGAAAAATTGTTGCATAATGGAGGATGGAAGCAGATTCAGTGGGTTGAATTTCTTTGGGAAACTTGTAATAAATACTGGAAAACCTCCTGCTGAATGTACAAATAGTTTCACTTCTTTGCATTTTCAAAGCATAGAACTCTGTAAGTTGTAGATCCAAAGATTTCTTCTTTCCCCAAAACTTCAAAACAACATTCTTTAATTCCTCCCATGAGCTAATTGTCTTTGGATGCAAGTGTTTAAAAAATTATTTGGTATCCCCTTTCAAGGATTGAGAGAAGGCCCTCATAAAAATATCATCACGATCAATCTCAAAGAAATCTATAAAATGTTCAAAATCTTAGATGTGTTTTTCAGCTGTGATGGCATTAGGTTCTCCATCAAATATAGGTAGGTACTTATAGTGCTTTGGAGGAAAATCATGAAGGATGTGAGGTAATTTTAAATGTTTGTATATATGATGAATCTTGGAGGGTGTTTGATCCAAAATTTGATCCAGGAGCCAAGATGGGTCTAGGAAGGCCTCAAGATGGACGTGTTTGTAGGCCTCGTCGATATGAAACCAACACAACTTGAACGGGCTCAAAAGAACATCATATGCGAAAGATGTTGCGGTCTTTTCATTTTTCCTAACAATAAAAAAAATATTGATTGTAAAGTTCGTACAATGATGATGTGGAAGCTGACCGTATAGTCTGTACTGCCATAGAGGTGATGTGGAAGTGTGTTGGATGTTGAATGGGCAAACACATCGATAAATAGGTGATCGAATCATGTTTTTATAAGTGGAAGATTATTTAGGCGAATAATGTGGTGCCACATGGCCCTATCATGGGTTGCTACGTGGAAACCCCCATTGGATAGTTAAGGAAAAGTTGTTTGGACTCCCGGGGAGTTGAACCCATGACCTCTGGTCTAGGTGGTGAAAGTTTTGGTAGGGCCAGGCTACCAACCCACGCACATTGTGTCTTGTTAAACATAGTATAAAAGTAGTATTTGAATTGAAATAAAAAATATTCAAGCAAAGAATAGGGCTAGGGCCTAGCCACATCCTCGATGTGACACCATATTTCCATACTATGTGACCAAGCCTTTTGTATTGGTGAATGGGTATGACATGGTAGATAGCCCCTTATTCTGTGTATAGAACATAAGACCTTGTGTTATCGTTTGGCGCAGATATGAGAGGGTTAGGGTCGGTCGGTCGGGCTAACCCACCGACCAAGGGGCATAAGCATGAGCTCGAAACAAGGGCTAAAAATTTAGTTTGTGTGGGATGCATTATCCTGATGCCACATGGCCTTAGATGTGACCGAGGATCGAATGTTGGGGGATAAAGACCAAGGAGCCAATGTGCCAGCCTTAGCACTAGGACACATGGAGGCACCCAAGTGACCAGAAGCCTGAGGAAAAGGGGTTGCACTTGGTATTTTTCATATTTGTAGGTTTTATACTATGTATTATGATTTTTAATGGATTATTAGCTAGATTTGGGAGATTTAATCCATATTTGGAGGATCTTGGGCCCTTTTTGAGGCCAGATATTTGGGGGATGTTGGGAGTTTGTTACCAACTTCAAGCCTATATAAACCAAAGGCTCTTGGATATATTGAAGAGGAGGTTCAAAGCAAGAAAATGAGGTAGAATTGTTGAGCCAAAGCCATTGTAATGCAGGGAAGCTATTGAGGAGAGCAACTTTGAGGGCCATTTCTGTGAGCTTCGTACATCTATTTTCATTATCATCTGTTTTGATGGGTTCTTGAGATCTGGTAAAACATAAGAAAATCGTTTTTGTAATTCATTGGCACTTTCATGATGTACTTGAAAATATTTGAAGAGAAATAAGAAATCCCACTGAGACAAAGGCTCAGAGACGTAGGTGAGATTGTCGAACTTCGTTATCACTTTGGTGTTTTATGGTTTGTTGTTCTTCATGGTTATTTCCAGATCTGTATATTTCTATATGGTTGTTATGTTTCCTCATTAATTCATCGTCTTTACTCATTTTCCTAAATGGAAATTTAACTCATGAAAAATAACTCAACCATTATCATTTAAAAGATATTTCCGGATCAAGTTGGTATCAAAGCTAGTTGACGATTGGTTTTTGAGTTTGCATGGCTACCAAAAAAATGAAATCTAAAGAGGGACTTTCTCAAGATGAGAAGGATATGAAAAATACTCTTCTTTCCATGGCAGATATGGTGAATTTTTTGTATGAAGATTACTTGGAACAAAACAGATCGTTTCAATTGAAATCTTCAAAGAACAACAAAAGTGAAAGAAAATTGAAGGAATTTTCTTCTACACCGAAATCCGAAAACATCTATGAGGAAAGGGCCTTGGAAATAAGGGCCATGCTATCATTAATCCCATAGAAGCTATGGAAAGACCTCATTATTTAGGATTTGGACATGGCGAAGTGGATATTGGAGCATTCTCGAAGATGGAATCCAAAACATTGGAAGCAAGTGATGCTTCAAATGACCAGCCTAATTCATTGCGGGAACACTTCACGAAAGCTAATGGCATATCACTCCATGATGGTGATGGTGAATGAAAATCATATCCAAAGACAAGTGAATATAAAAACAACAGGTATAATGGTCATGATTTTTCCAAATATTGTTTTAAATATAAAAATCATAATCATGTAATCTGAAATTTGTGGAATATGTATCCTTGTAATTTTTTTCATTCACCTAAGCATTGTGTGGAAAAGTGTTGAAAGAGAGTATTTGTGAATGAAGTTTATGTTGACCAGGAAGGACACCCAACATAAATATTGAACTCCACAATGGAAGAAAGAGAAGGGAAAACAAGTCTGGATGCCAAAAAACCACTACACTTATTGCAACAAGGGTGGACATCAAAAGGCTAAATATTGGAAGCTTAATCTGGAGCTTTGTCCAAATAAGGAAAAAAGGATTGCGCATGTACTCACCAAGGAAGAGACATTACCAATGAAGAAATAGGAACACCATGGAGGAAACAAAACAATCACTTGGTTATGCCAGAAGTGGATATCACATCTTCAATGTATTTTGCTTCCATTATTGTAATCACACATGTTGAAATGATGACTTGCTATAACATCATTTTTGTACAACATAGTGTTTTTTTTTTATCCTTACAAGTATGTAATCAGTAAGGTCTAGTTTTTAACCTTTTGGAGGACCAAAAGGTCTTTAGTAGGGAGGATTGATCCAAAATTGGATCCAGGAGCCAAGATGGGTCCAGGAAGGCCTAAAACTAAAAGTTCTTAGAATCTCTTCAAAATAGATATGTGCATAGACCTCACCGATACAAACTCAACACAACTAGAACATTATCAAATGGACACCATTTGAAAAATATATCGCGGTCTGTTCATTTTTTCAAACAGGCAAAAAAATGTTGACTGTACAGTCTGTACAGTGCTGACGTGGAAGTTGACTGTACATTTTATACAACCATATAGGTGACATGGAAGTGTGTTGGATGTTTACTGGGTATAAACAATGATAGATAGGTAATTGAATCAGGTTTTGACACATGGTATATTATTTGGGTGAATAATGTGGTGCCACATGGCACCCCTCCATTGGACAGTTTGGAAAAAAAAATTTGGACTCCCGGGCAGTTGAATCGTGACGTCCGGGTTGGGTGGTGAAAGTTTGGTAGGGATGGGATACCATCCCACCCACATTGTGTCTTGTTAAACATAGTATAAAAGTAGTATTTGAATTGAAATCAAATGTATTCGGGTGGAGAATAGGGTTGGGGCTTAGTCCCAACCCCGACGCGACATCATATGTCCATACTATGTGACCAGGTCCTTTATATTGGTGCATAGGTATGGAATGGTGGATATCCCTCAATCCTATGTATAACACACATGATCCTATTTTATCATTTGTAACAGATATGAGAGGGTTAGTGCTGGTCGGTCAGGCTAGCCCACCGACCGAGGTGCATAACTAGGATCTCAAACCAGGGGATAAAACTACATTTTGCATGGGACGGAATAGACCAAGGTGACATGGCCTTATATGCGACCGAGGGCCAGATGCTAGGGGATAAAGAATAGGGGGACAATGTGCTAGCCTTAGTGCTATGCCACACGAAGGTGCCCAAGTGACCAGGAGCCCGAGGAAAAGGGGTTGCGCCTTTTATTTTTCCTATTTGTGGGGTCCCTTGTCCCACAAACAAGCGGGTCTCATACACCAATTTGGTGTGGCTTGGCAGTGAACTTAAAAATAGATTATTATTATTATTATGATTTTTAATGGGTTATTAGCCATATTTGGGAGATTTAATCCATTTTTGGAGGATCTTGGGCCCTTTTTGAGGCCAGTTCTTGGGGGGAAGTTGGGATTTTGTTACCAACTTAATTCCTATATAAACCTAAGGCTCTTGAATCCATTGAAGACGAGGTTCAGAGTAGGAAAATGCTGCAGAATGGTTGAGCCAAAGCCATTGTTATGCAGGGAAGCTATTTAGGAGAGAAACTTCGGGGGCCATTTCTGGGAGCTTCGTACATCTATTTGCAGTTCCATCTATTTTGATGGGTTCTTGAGATCTGGTAGAACATAAAAAACTCATGCTTGTAATCCATTGGAACTTTCATGATGTATTTGAAAATCTTTGAAGAGAAATAAGAAATTCCATTGAGACAAAGGCTCGGAGACGTAGGCGAGATTGTCGAACGTCGTTATCACTTTGGTGTTTTATGGTTTGTTGTTCTTCATGCTTATTTCCATATCTACATATTTATATATGGTTGTTATTTTTACTCATTAATTCATCCTCTTTCTTCATTTTCCTAAATGGTAATTTAACTCCTGCAAAATGACTCAACCATTGTCGTTTAAAATATCTTTACAAATCAATGTTGGATCACATACAAGAGGTGCGACATCAACCTTGGTTTCATGAGGCTCATGAACTTCATTATGGTCATCACATGACTCAGATGGAATATTTTGATCAAAATCAATGATACAATGAAGAGATATATGTACAACTTTAAGAGGAGGATATTGTTGGCCTTTGGCCAAGTTTTGAGGATCCTTGGTCATGCTTGACCTATTTTTGGGACTTCGATAGGCTGTCGAAGGTAGAGTGCAAGACGAAGTGGAGATTGCGGGATCTCAGCCCCTTTTAAGGGATTTTTGGATTTTGGGCTTATGTAATGGGTATGGGGATGTCAGCCCATGGGTTTACCCATGCTTAGGCCTATTTTGTAATGTATAAATAAGTAGCTAGGTGATGTAAGTAAGGGGTAGATGTGGTGCTAGGTGCTAAAGGAAATTGAAGGCCAGTGTGTTAAGTGCTAAGTGTTAATTGATGAGTGCAAGTGGTAACTGTAATTTCTTTGTGCATACTGTGTGAGGTTTGCAGAGCTAAGTGCAAGTGATTGTAAGAGACTGTGGAAGGATTTGTGCCTAGATCTACTCAAGGAAGGAGGATTTGGCGAGGTGCACGGTTCTCCTATCCTCTTCGGAGTTGATTTTGAGGATTTTTGCATGAAATAATATTGACGAAAGATAATAAATAAGATGAAGAGTTGGTGGAAGTAGCCCCAGGGTGGGGGTGAACCACGTGTATCCTGTGTTGTGAATGCTTTGTGCTTCTTGGTTGTTATTTTTTTTATGTGATTCAATGCTTAGTGTGATGTTAGATGATAGATGAATCTAATATAATTTCTTAGTTCTGAATAATGTGACTGAATGCAAGATCTGATCTATGTTGGTATGCTTAGTTCTTGAGTCTATTCAATCTACGTGAATATAGTGCAGATATTTTGTTAGGGTTAAGCTATGTTGTAAGATAATACTAAATATCGATGAATCATAATTGCTAAGTGATCTATTAAGGTGTTACAATCACATATATTTGTCCTAGCTAAGGTTGAAGAGACCTGAGTCCTACAACCACCCCTACCTCTACCTCGGGTGAGACTTCATGTTCTTCACATGTGTTGCCGAAAGGGCCGGTAGCTAGGGTTTTTTTGGTGCTCTATTGTAGTGTTGAACCATGGGTCTATCCCTGTGCCAACAAATGGTTCCATTGCTGAGACCTGAAACTATGATTTTTGGGAACTGAGGAAGAAGAAACTTTGTGCAAATATCTGACCTGAAACTGTGATTGCTAGGAACTGAAGGAAAGAAAGAAATCTTTGTGTGTAGATTGGTTTCCTTAGTGCATAGTATTCTACTTGACCTATAAAGATCTGTGCTAAAAAGAGAATTCATATCCAAAGAAAAGAGGTAAGATCTGGAATCTTTGTGCTCTGGTAAAGGTAAGAATAGTGAATTTTTTTAGATATGGAAGCTTTGTGCTCTAGTGAAAGTAAGATTAAGTGGAAATTTTGTTTCAAGAGTATGGATCTAGATATGCTTAATAAATGTTGTCCTAGTCTGAAAACTAGGGCATAGATAGAAGAGAAAAAGTTTGATATGAGTAGATATGATAGAAATAATGAAAAATATGTTATTCCTGTGCATATAAAGAATGTTTGGACTAACAAATGGATGCAGGATCCTAGAAATAATTTTTTGCAGGTTAGCTACCATGATCCTAGTGTGTAGTATAGGAAGGGTTGGGGATCATTTACAAGAAAGAGAGGATTGACTCTTTGTTATAGTTGCAAAAGACCAAGACATATTGCTAAGGAATGCTCTAATAGATTACCCAATTATCTTTGTTGTAAAGCTATGGATCATGAACTTATGGATTTCCCTAGAATGATTTCTAAGGTTGAAAGAATGAATATGAGACAAGAAAAACTTGAGGAAGGTCACGAAACTAAGACCAGGGCAGAACCCCAGAAAGAATCAGAAACTGTACTATGGAAAATGAAAGAAACCCTGAATGATCATAGAAACATCAACTTACCAGAAATCTTCAAAGAAAAAGAATGCATAAAAAAAAGAATAGGGACTTTGACATTGACCGCATTCTAGATGAGGAAACACAGGTGAATATCATGATAGAAAGAACTTGGGAAATTTTAGGGAAGCCTGCTATGATTCCTTCATTAGGAGGAATAGGATTTTTTATAGGAAAGATGATAACCCTATGTGGAAGAATTACCCAGATGTTTATGAGTGGTCATATAACTTTGACAGAGGAAGATTTTGAGGTTGTTAAATTTATTGAGAACAATGCTCCATTTACTATGTTACTAGGAAAATCCTGGATTGAGAAGGATTGGGCGAGAAGAAAAGAAGAGGAAACTCTAGAACAGAAGAAGAAATAACTGAGAGAATTCATGACAAAGAGGATAGAATACTTACTGAAAGAACAAGAAGATTAGTCGAAAATAATGAGGATGAGACATCGGGATGTCAAAATTGAAAGAGAATAGGAGTACTTGAGATACCTATATATATAGGAGAGTAGAGAACCTACACCAGACATAGAAGAAGTATTTCCATTAAACCCTAGTAAAGACCATCAACATCGCAAAGTTACTATGCCAAGAGAATATAAGAATTTGAATGGAAAGAGGAATACCGAGATGAAGATCACCGGGAAGAAGGATATAAAACTCAGTAAGAAGAAAGAAAAGATAGAAAATTTACAAGAAACACTAGAAAGAACTACGCAGAACGAAGGGTTCAAAAATTTGAACTTCATCGGGATATCAGTACAACATAATGGGGAGGGAAAGAGAAGAAAGCATGGGTTGTTCTATGCAAATTGCAGATGAAGCAAATCAGAAGGATTAGACCTGAAGTTCCTCGAGACGTGTCATAGGTGAGTGTTGGGGGCCTCTTGGCCAGTGGGTATGAAAGTAAGCATAGAATAAAGAAGAAAATATGAAATGTGAACTATGCAGAAGACACAATGACTGATGCTGGGTCGTGGTGAGCAGAAGAGTAGAAAAGACAGTGCGAAGTAAGAGAAAGGAATTAGTTGGACAAGGATATCGAGGATGATAGATAAGAAAGGAATCATAGATCTGGAGCTATGAACAGTGTCGATCTGGACCTGCGAACAATGACCATTACTTTGCAGGATGTGTAGGATAAATGAGAAGAAATTGCTCAAAGCGTAGTTGAAATAATCAATAGCATTTCCATGGAATGTAAACAACTAAGTGATCGCAGTGCCCAGAATTATGAGTGACTCACTGAGGATCCTAAGTTGAAGGCATTAGACTCACAACTCCAGGAGGTGAAGCAACAAGTGGAAATAGTACAGGTGCAACTGAAGCCCTTGTCAACCATTGAGAGGATGAAGCAATCCCAAGAACAACACATTGCTCAAGATCAGGTCCACACCATTAAGAGAAGAGTCATGGAAGTGACTCAAAGGATTCAACCAATACAGGATGAGGCATGCCAACTGTTTGCAGAGATCGAAGGCCAAGGAGAAGAACTGGAACAAGTCGTCACTGTAGTTGAACAATGTTTAGAGGGACCTATCAACGAAACAAAAATCCAAGAGTTCACTAAGAAGGAGGTCATGGCACAACAACAGGTCAAAGTAGCTCGAGACAAGCTCAAGGATTTTGAGGTAGAATTACCTAGAGAAGAGTGACTTGGGATGAGTCACAGGTGAGTGTTGGGGGCTCGTTGGCCCTTGAACAAGTTTTAAGGATCCTTGGTCATGTTTGACCTATTTTTGGGACTTCGACAGGCTATCAAAGATGGAGCGTAAGATGAAGCAGAGATTGCAGGATATCGACCCCTTTTTAGGGATTTTTCGGTTTTGGTCTTATGTAATGGGTATGAGTATTTCTACCCATGTCTTTACTGATGCTTAGGCCTATTTTGTAATGTATAAATAAGTAGCTAGGCAATGTAAGTAAGGGGTAGATGTGGTGCTAGGTGCTAGTAAAATGAAGTCTAGTGTGCTAAGTGCTAAGTGTTAATTAATGAGTGCATGTAGTAACTGTAATTGCTTTGTGCATACTATGTGAGACTTGTAGAGCTAAGTGAAATTGATTGTAAGAGACTATGGAAGGCTCTGTGTCTAGATATACTTGAGGAAGGAGGATCTAACGAGGGGCGCATATCTCTTGTCCTCTATGGAGTTGATTTTGAGGCTTTGTGCATGTAAGAAGATTGACCGAAGATAACAAAGAAGACGAAGAGTAGGTGTACATAGTCCCAGGGTGGGGGTGAACCATGTATATCCTATGTTGTGAATTCTTTGTGCTTCTTGGTTGTTCTTTTGTGTATGTGATTAAATGCTTAGTGCGATGTTAGATGATAGATGAATCTAATATGATATCTTAGTGTCGAATAATGTGAATGAATGCTAGATTTGATCTATGTTGGTATGCTTAGTGCTTGAGTATATTGAATCTATGTGAATACTGTGCAGATCTTTTGTTAGGGTTTAGTTGCGCTATAAGATAAGACTGAATATTAATGAATCATAATTGCTAAGTTCTTTGTTAAGGTGTTACAATCACAAATCTGTGTCCCAACTAAGGTTGCAGACAATTGAGTCCTGCAGTCACCCCTGCATCTATCTCGGGTGAGACTTCATATGCTTCGCAAGTGTTGCCTAAAGGGATGGTAGCTAGGGTTTTGTTGGTGTGATGTTCTAGCATTGAACCCCAAGTCCATTCCTATGCCAATAGATGTACAATTGAAATATTCCCATGATCATCATTCGAATGTTGAAGGTAAAGAAAAATTTTCTTAGCATGTTCAGGAAAGGAAAAAAGGTAATTAATAACAAAAATTATTATGTCTTGGAAAAAAATCAACTTTAGGTACTTTTTTTCTCCCATGATGTCCTTTAATACCTATATCAATGGATCATGTCCTCCATTGGATTCTATGATGTACATTTGAAGCCTGAGTGGAGTTGCCAATAAAATCTTTAGGCTACTGAGTCTTTGGACAATGGACTCACCATGAAAATTTTTAATTCTAGATTCTTGAAAATGGAGTCACCAGGTGAATGATGTACAACATTTCTATGTCTAAATACTTTTCACCATCAGTAATCAGATCTTAACTTTGTCGATAATCCAAGGGAATATTTCACCTTCGCTCCCTGGAAACGATGCCAAAATGTTAGCACTCTGTAAATTTTTTCGGCTGATAAAAAAAACGACAGAGGTAACCTACAAACAACTTTAGAGCTCAATGCTAGCCTACTTAGCTCAGGGAGCGCTCTCTCTTGTCACTTGGTATTTAACATATGGATTTTCTTTAATAAATCAATGGCTAGGTTTTGTTGTTGTTAAGGGTTTTTTATAAATTTGCTGGCAAGGAAGGGGAGGGACACTTAGGTCTATGGAGTCAAACTTTTGAAATAAATGGAAGAACCAATTGGTTGGTAGAAATATCCATAGGATAAAGGATAAATGAGGTGATTAATCTGGGTTATAAATTGTAATTTACAAAGTGTAAGAAGAAAGGGGAAAACAAGTAACTGTATCAGAGCATTAATGAAATGAATTTTGAATTAGTTAGGAAGAACTTAACATAGTTTAAATTGCTTAAGCCAAGAGCATCACAAGATGAATTATGGGCCTTTAACTATCCAATTTAAACATAAGCCAGTGTAAATGGAATAAAAAGTACATGAAATACATACAAAGAGAGAAGACAAAACTCAGACCACCACCATTATAATATTTTCATGGAAACTTCAAGACTTTTGCATGTGTATTCTATTCACCTTTAGAAAATTATATTCAAGTTTCGAATAGCTAAAATTGTGCCCTTTCACTTCTTCCAACTTCTAATACATTTGGAACTCCTAATATTTTTACAAGTTGAGTTCCTTCAATTTGAAACCGATTACAGTGATTACAAAGAAACATTTCAATTTCTGAAAACGATTACAATGATTAAAATGAAACATTTTGGTTTTGAAACTGATTACAATGATAAAAAATAAAACGTTTCATGATCTGTATTCTAGCTCTTCTGGCATTTCAATTTATTCCCTAGCCCTCTAACTCTGTCTCAATCGTCTGTGTCATTAGTTGTCTTTCATTGACCTCTGGACATCATTTTCCAGGCCCTGGAAAACTCCATTTGGCCTTATCCATCCAGATTATCTCCTTCGATTGGAAGTCAGGAAATGCTCTATCTCAGATATAATTTTATGCCTGAAAACAAGTGGAAATGGCGAGTTGAGTTAGTGTATTGTTGAGTTGCATGTGGAAGACGATATTTGTGCCAAGTGATAATGGTCGAGTGTTTAAAAATAATAATAATCAAATAAAATAAATGACTAATGGTACTTTTATACTTTTTTTGTTTTTGGGGGCATGAGGAAGTAGTTTGGGATAACTCACTTTTCACCCCGAAATGAACCCAGTGGCACCATGTAACCCTAAATAGAAACCATGGTTTGGATTTTGGCCTGCTCTCTAAAGTTATCTTCCTCGCAAATTCTCCCCTTAAAATCATCCTCGATCGTCGATCTTGAGAGGTCACGATCTACGACGAATCGGGCCCCACCACTTACTACTCGTACTAGATTTAGCCTCTCCTTTCCATATTTAGACCCTTCTCTATTTTATGAGTCTTCTAAACTGTTTTAGAGTCATGCTAGATCGTGAAATCTTGATTTCACACAATAAAAATTAGCATATGATAACACGGGGCCCACATTAAATTTTCCACTTCATCTACCAGGGTTAGTTTTTGGATGTAGAGGCCTTATTGTAATGTGCTCAGTAGAATGTGCATAGCCAACACATCTCTTCTCATAGATTAGTTACCTCAACTCGAGCAAGTTTGTTTCATTCTCCATTTCACAGTTTCAACTGATTTCTTTATTGAATAGAAGTTAAGTTTCATTGTATCTCTATCATGGTTCACTCACTAGTACATATTGGACAAATTGAGACATTCTATTTGCGATGTTATGGACAAAATTGGACATACTATCGAAAAATAGAGGAAATTTTATTTATTTTTTCCATATTTCCCGATAATGTCGCAAGTGCAATGTAATACAAACACATGTCACTATTGCGATGAAGGTAGGAAGATGTCTATATTGTGACACCATTATATTTCCGTCTCTCTTGCGACGTTGGTAGAATAGTCGTTGCACTTGAGACATTATGGAAACTAGGTTTTCCCCCTCCCAACGATCACCTAGTATTTGACCAAGTCAACTTTGACTTGGTCAACTATCATCGGAATTGCGACGTTATAAAATATGTAAATATGTTTCATTTAACGGATGTTGCGACAAGTTTTCTATAATAATGACACTTAAAAAGGGGTATAAGAGGGTTTTCTTGGTGAACAAAAAACATGTATTTTTTTCAGTATATGTTTGTGGGGAAGAATGTCAGAAAACATTAGATCTCAGAAAATAATTAAAGAGGTTGAAAAGGGTTATGGTAAATGTTATTTCCCTTGAAAAAATTGTTGTACTAGATGTCTCGAAAGAGTTTTAATAGAACAACTAAAACACATTGTAGAAAATATGGGCACATGGACGGGGGTTCAAATGAATATCATCCTATGGTAATTAGCTATATATACATTCATTATTTGTTTCAATATTTAGTGTATTCTCAAACTTTGATATTGTTTTATACATGCATTAATTTTTCATGATTGTTTGTAATTATAAAGTTAGATTTTCCCCCTAACTTTATGCACAAAGCACCAAGTAGTAGAAGAAATGATGGTGTAGTACAAGATGAAGAACTTGAAGTAGATAATGAAGATCAAGTTAATGATCCCATCGAAGTAGATGATAATAATAACATATTTCAATATGATGTGACAAATTAAATGATCCAAGACTTATTCGATCATCCAGATGAGGATCATGGGGACAATAGGGATGGTATTTATGATGAACCTCTGATTGAAAAGGAAAATAAATGACTTATAAAGGGTCAAGATAAAATCTTCTCTCCACTACATTGCTTCTTGTGAACTTGAAAGTTACGAGTCATTTTTCAAACACTTGTATGACACAGATTCTAAGGTATGTAATATGCTTCATAACATCTACATAAAGGTTGAATTTTCCCCATTTTGTTTAGTGTTAATTAATGTGTAAAATAAAAATGCAATATTTACAATTATTATTCTCTACATTAACTATTTATGTTTTATGTTTTAGATTGTTAGGTGAATTTTTGTTACCCTCATAAAATATTTTACCTTGCACATATTGATATTTACATGCCATTATGAAAGACATTGGAATGGAGTATCAAAGCATAGATGCATGTCATGATGATCATATTATATATTATGGAAAACATGCATAGAAAAAAAAATTCTTGGTATGTGGTATCAGTAGATATCGAACCGATCAAGTAACAAAAATGGTCCCTAGAAAGGTTCTCTAGAATATTCCCATAATTCCACATTTCCAGTGATTGTTCAGGTGCCAAAGCATAGAACAGTTTATGGATTACCATGAACAAAAGATAATTGAAGATGGTGTTCTTCGAATTCCTACAAATGGTTATGCATTTAAGGAAATTGTTGCAAAATGGCCTTAATTTACAGATGAACCTCATAATGTTAGGCTTTCATTGGCAACTAATGGTGTTAATCCATTTGGAGAGCTTCAGTTTGTTTACTCAGTGTGGCCTATTTTTTTTATCAACAATAACATTCCTCCTTGGATGTCAATAAAGAGGGAGCACATAATGTTCACACTGATTATTCCAGGTTTTTTTTACATTAATTATTTGAATTTAAATTTTTCATTTTTCTCTTTTTTTGCATAACATATTTTATTTATTTATTTACGTATATATACATAACATGGTAGTAATTTCATGTAACTTCAAACAATTAGTTAAGTACCAAGTTAAATATATGACTGGGTATATCGAGCTTCTTATTGAAGAGCTACTGAATTTATGGGACATAATCACTATGTATGACATATGTAAACCAATTGGGCAGAAGAGATTTCAATGTCGTGGAATACTCTTATTGGCAATTCATGATTCCCCAAGACTCACACATTTTTGTGGTATGTAACATTCCATATTGCACTCTTGAATAGTATATAATTAGTTGAATATATCATGCATGTTTTTTTAAATCATCATTTCCTATATTAATAGTTCACATTAATCCATCTGTTGTAGGTCTTCAAACAAAGGGTAAATTTGCATGTCTAGTTTATGGTCCTAAGATGAAATATCATTGGTCAAATTTTTTAGGAAAGGAGGTGTTTGATGAGTATAGACACTTCCTCTCTAAGAACCATAAGTATCGTACTACTGAAAAATATATTTTCAATGGGAAACAATAGACTGGACTAAAACCAAAAAGAGTGACACCTCACCTATGGAAGTTGGCGTATGACATAATTAATCCTTGAGGTATGCAATTTGTTTATGTATCGTAACATAATCATGTTTTGAAATTTTATTTCAATTATTCATTTTATTTTACTGAATTTGATAAATATTGTTCTGTTTTTTTTTATGCTTCATCAATGTTGTCGTCGAGAAGGTAGTAATAATGGGCTTCCATGAGGAATGAAATGTTATCCCACTCAATTCATGATCTTTTCTTACTATAAGGACCTAAAAATAGTTCATTTATTTAATGCAAAGAATATCAGGAAGAATGTGACGGAAACATTATGGCAAATCATAGATGGTGGGAGGGATAAAGAAAAAATTGTCAAAATTTGTAATGACATTCGGGGATCCAATCATGAAATAAAAAGTGTGATCCGATCAAATAACGATGGAGACCAAAATAACCTTCCATATTTATTAACAGATCAACAAAGCAATGGTGTAAAAGAGTTCATTCAAAAAATTAAATTTCCCACAGGTTTTTGTTCAAACATAAAGAATATCTTAACAAAGAAAGGTGAATTTGGTGAGGTAAAAACACATGATTGGCATACCTTCATTAAGATAATTAATCATTTTAGTATTCATACTTATATATTGCTCGTATACATTTTTTGAGATTTTTATTTTTTTTCTACTTTTGAACAAGTAACGATTCGTTTTTATTGTTACAGTATGTTCTACCTCTATCTCTTCCAAACAAATTTGAAAACAATGTAAAACAAGTTATATATGATCTTGGAAAATAAATGAGGTAAGTCGTTGCAATATATATATGAAAAAAAACAAATTCAATTTTTTGTTGTACTTAATGACATGTGTTTTACTTGTAATGTAATATGTATTTATATGTTTGGTTGAAATATGTTATTTTCTTGCGTCATGATCTGTAGATGGTTATCATTGAAATAAATCCATGAAGATGATATAAAGTATTGAAAGAGAGAAATTCCTC
>ML849846.1:14557-32475 GCA_009831015.1 Picea engelmannii
AGGTGTGTTCTATAAATTGATATTGTACCAGTTGTCATAGGAGATTATCCAGTCGGATAATAATGACAGGTGCTTGTGGTGCTACCAGTTGAATGGTCTGTTGTGCTCAAGACCATACCTCCCTAGCTAGGAGGGAGTGTTAACATTATGGTAGCTTCGGGAGGTATGAACCTCTATGATGACCTATGATGAGACTAGAATCCTCCGGAAGGAAGCAAAGAATTGAAGGAAACCCTAGACAAGTTGTCGGCTAAACAAATATATTTATATTGAGTTTATTGATGCCCAGAAGAAGAAGTCAGCCCAGTTAGACTAGTCAGGTCAGCCCCAGTTAGACTGGCCAGTGCACTATAAATACATGGGCGCCAATTTCATTATTTTTCATCTCAGCAGTTGCAGTGAGAGCAATATCTGCACAGGCAGTTGCAGGCAGCAGCAGTTTGGTGCGCAAGTTTCTAGGAAAGCTGGGAAAGTGGTGCGCTAGCTTCTGGGTGGGATCATCTGTTCATTTTTGTTTCTATTCTTTTGCTTCGTGCATTTAGCCTCTCTTGGCTATTGATTGCAGCCAGAATTCTCTTCTCGGTCAAGGTCAAGGTGCTCGGAGGGTGGCTTAAGGCCTGTGGTTGGGTGACGAGGGTATCGTCAATGGTTAAATGAGCACAATCCTCTATATTCTAATAGGATATGTCCATTGGATGGCTATGGTGGATGCCATATTGGGGTTGATCAAGGAAGAGAACATGGCATCCAGATTAGTGTCAAATTCCATGTTCTGACTCTGAAATTTCGGCTCTTTTTCCTAACCCACATTTTTTTCCTCTTATTCTCTACTGGAAGCTTGTGAGAACTATCAATTTTAAAGTAAGGAGGTTCATTATCTCCTCCTCTGTTTGAAGAACTCTGGGTTTATTTGTTGTTGTGATGGGCCGTTGGAGCGATGCTTTGGGATGTCGTACTTTTTGCAGTAGTATTTGCGGATTGAACACTCTTGTCACTGGGGCCTTTCCCCTGTTGCATGTACAATTTAGTGCAGTTTTGCACTGTCTCTACATCATCGGTATTAGAGGTAGGACCGTCACTGTCTTTGTTTTTGGGTAGGGGTTTATTTACAAAACAATCGTCGAAGCCAAGTGATTGTAATTGTTCTCTAAAAATATCATAGGGGTCAAATCCTCTTATGTCTTCAGCATATCTGAGGTTGGAGATGATAAAATGTGTTGCAAAATCATCAATTTTGTTGATGTTTTTCAAGACGAACTCCCCTATTTTCCAAGACAGAGGAATGAACTGTTTTTTTTCTTCCTTTGGAACAGATGGAACCAGTAGTTATATTGACGTGATACTTCTGCAATAAAAATTATGTCCATAACGTGAAATGGAAGGAGATCAGGGTATTCCATGGAGCCAAAAATTCTTGTGACGGTGTAATTCTCCAAATGTTGGAGTGTCCCTTTATTGTGCAAAAAACTAGTTTCCTGTTCAGATATGCAGGGAGCATTTTCTCCTAACAACAAAAATTTGAAAATAGACAGGAAGCCATTAAAAACCTCATAAAAATAGTGGGAATTATTGTTCTTCCACAAGGCCTGGTACCAGAGCGTTACTGGGTGGAATTCGCAATTGACGTTTTTGGACAGAGACAGTTGCGGAAATTGACAGGAATGTGCTATTGCAAAAACTAAATAGGATGACATATAAAATTTCTTTTTCCTTTTGTAGCTTGACAATTGGGAAGATATTTCATGGGAAATTAACCTGCCCCAATCAAAAAGGGCTTGTTCGTTCACTGTGAAATACAAAATATAAAGAGCCATGCGGGAAACAGTACTTGTGGACTCTTGTCCCGTTATTCTTGTAAACAGCTAGGAAATTTCCCAAAATCGATTTCTAAATGAACTAACCTCCATACTTGTAATATCTTCAGGAACTAGATTCGGCCTTTCCAAAAAATAGGGCAAGAGGTCCAATCCGTTATTATGCTTTGCTAGGAATTGTTTGCAATCATCTCCTTTGAATGTCAATGTTGGCTCGGGCAATTTCAGCATCTGGCGAAAGACCTGAGGTCACAAAGAAACAGAAGAGTCGTCATGCAGTGGAATAATTCTTTGGTCTGTAATAAATTTATTGACGCACCAAGAAACCAAGTCCTTACAGTCAAAAACCTCAGGGACACAGCCTGCATGAGCAATCCTGGAGGTCCAAATTACTTGATTTCTGGGGTAGGGGTTGAGTAATAAGAAAATGCCCTAGACCAGTGGAAGTTTTGGTCCTCACGCCCGAAGGTGTTCACTGTATCTCCACAGAACTGTTGTCGAGCTGATGCCATAGGTTTATGAGAAGATTGTTTTGCTATAGATGATGGTTTAAATTATTTGTTAGAGCGAAGAATGTAACTTTTTGCTAAATCTTGGTTCAATGCTTCTGAATGGGAAAGTCCTCGAGCCTTTCGCTAATTAATGACAACCTGTATTGGTGGTGCATGATAAACTGTTAGCAATAAAATTTATTTATTGAATATTTAGAAATGAGAACGTGGAGGGTACAGCGAAGAGCAATTAAGGAATTGAGGTTTCATGAACGTGCAAGGGGCACACCATGTGAACGGGATTTCATGATTTTGAAATGAACACTCGCAAGGGATAATATAATCCGCCTGCAAATTTTGGTTTAATGCACATGAATACGAGATGTCCTCGAGCCCTTTGCCCATCAAAGACAATATATATGGTTTCTGCATGATGACTTGTTAGAATTAAATGCCAGTAATTCCATATTTAGAAACAAGATATATATATATATATATATATATAACTTTTTATTTTATTTTATTATAGACAAGTGCGAAGGTGACGGAGAGGGAAGAGAGCAAGGAAAGAATGGCAAGCTCTGAAAAGTGTCGGACGAGATTGAAAAAAGGGTTACGGGGATAGTCAGGACGACTCAGTGTTGCACGATGAAATTTCATGTTTCAGAATTTTTGAGTGCAAAATGTGTAAAACGAAAGAGATCATGATGGGGCAGTTGAGTGACCGGTTTGTATATTTGCGGAATTCCGACAAAGTGGTTAAGTATGGAACATGGAAATTGCTAATTGCATACGTGGCAATAAGATCTTATATATAATTTCCAACTGCTAATTACAAAGGGGCGCGGATACAGGAAACAACGACTACGAACTTAATATTTCTTCAACCCACCAAATCGATGATTTGCCAAATAAATTCGAACAAATGGCGAAGTATGGAAAGCGGACAGATGGGATTCAAAATGGGGTGACAACATTTACACTAAATATGCGAGGATCCGACGATTAAATTGTATTTCTCGAAAGTTTTCAATGCAAAAATGTGCAGCACAGAAAAGGGCATGATAGGTTGACCGTAATACAGAAAAGTGTATGATCTAAGAACGGTTGCAATTTTGAATATCTATCAATTTGTATATATCAGATCTCTAAATGTCGTTTGGAAGTCACGGAAAAATAGAATTGCAATGTTGACCCGACCAGCGTGCAAGTCCGCATGTCAATTTGTATATGGTGGAACTCTGGGTGCCAGTTGTGGGACAGGGAACAATAGACGATCAATTTAAAGAAAGGGGAAGCGGTCGTTGGAAACGCAAACGCGTGAATCCGCGAGGCTGAGTACCAACACATTGTCGGGAAAAAAACAATTAAGTAACCAGGAAGAGAAACTAGAGGGAATAAAAAAGTGGGAAAATAGAGAGGCGGAAGGCAGTTTTCATAAGCGCGAATTGGTTTCAAAGAAGCGCCATCTTTGCAAAACCATGATCTACTAATTGTCAGCAAATGCATTGTTGAAGATTACATTTTATTGCAATGTATGCCTGCAACTATGTTCTTGATACATTATTCCATGACTGTAACATATCACCTTAACCACTAAATTTCATTTTCTACTAATTGCCAGCAAATGCTTTGTGAAAGATTAGATTTTATTGGAACATGTGCGTGTAATTGTGTTCTTCATACATTCTACCATCAGTGCAACATATTAACTCAAGTATTAAACTTATTGCATTATGGGTTGTCAACGTTAAAACTTAATAATTGCATGTCTAGAAACAAGAACAACGATTTTGCTGCAACATTGTACAATGGTATTAGTAAACAGAAGATCGAAGAAGTAAGAGAGCACCGAACCATGCCAATTAGAACATGCATTAAACCCAGAAAAGAGGCAGCAACGAAGAGTGCAAGGCAATTTTTTTTTAATAGCAAATCCATTTAAAATAAAAAAAAATAAGAAAAACACCAAGTACTGTGCATCTATGCTTAGAAATTGGACCCAGTTCTTCGAGCCGAAACATTGAAGGTATCTACGAAAAACATAGGGACGGGTGTTGCAGTATGCAATATTCTTGGAGTTTTCTCGTCGATGAATCATCCTCTGCTGAAATTGATATTTTTCAGAAGATTTTCCTCAGAAAGAAGACGAAAATGGTTGCAGGGCAAGTGGAATAGCCCGTATCTGAAATTGCCTCTGCATAGTCCAAAAAAATTCAGTAGCACATCTTGCACGTGCAATTGCAGAGGCCCAAATTAGTCCATTCTAGGCAGAAGGAGATGACTAGTAGGAAAATGCATGGCAGGAGCGAGAGTTTTGGACCTGATGCCCGAAAATGTTAAACAATATTTTTTTGGCTTGAAATATATCTCTGGGAGAATCAACATATCATTTCTTTACACTGAAACTCTTCCGCCCAAAATGGACTAATTTGAAACTCTGGAATTCATACTTTCGTGATGCAAAGTGGTTGTTGCGTTCACCGTCAGTTTCTTTTCTAAAACTCCTTTTGGTGTTGTCATGACTGCGATCACCGAGTCGGGAAGGTCTGTTCGTTATGGTTGATTTCAATTTGGGTGCAGGAGTGGAAAGATTCTCTGCATTGCCATCATCCATTGTCGTATCATCGTCCATCATATCATCTTCTTCCAGCTTGGAATTCATGGCATCAACTTCTGCGATAGCAATGACTGCAATTGGGCAGGTTCTCTGACCAGATAGGGTTGCGATGGAATTCTTTGGCTTGAAATATATCTCTCAGTGTACCAAGGGACCATCTCATTTTTTCCTACTGGGCGGAGGGAGATGAATAGTAACAATATTCCCTAGAATAGTGGAACCTCTAGCCATTATGCCCCAATGTGTTTACTGTATGTGGAGAGAACTGCTGCCAAAAGTTATTTAGAATTTCCGTTTGGTCGAGATGATGTTTGAAATGAAAATCGAGGAGGGATAATATAAGCCTCCGCAAATTATGGTTTAATGCGTATCAATGGAATATATCCTCGAGCCTTTCGCTGATCAATGACAATTTTCAGGGTTCATGTGGAATGAGTTGTGAGCATCACAACTCACTAATTGCACAATTAGAAAAAAGTGTGAACGTGGAGGTGACGGTGAAAAGAGATTAAGAATCAGAAATTTCTTAAAAGCACGAATCCGTTGGCGCACAAAAAAAAAATATTGCGTGGCCTTTGAAATGAATACTTGGAAAGGATAACATGCTTCTAGGAAAATCTTAGTTTAATTCGTACTAATGACAAATCTTCTCCAGACTTTTGTACATTAATGACAGTTTTAACGGTTGTTGTAGGATGGCTACTAGCATTAAAGCTTAATTATTTCATATCTGGAAACAAGTACGAAGGCAACAGCAATGGAGAAATTGATTCCAAGAAATACCAGAGTATGAAAAGTGGTCGGGCGAAGATATACCCAGGGCATGTGAACGGTTGATGGTTCTCAGCCTAGCGGGCTGAAAATTGAGCCTCTATTGTTCCGTGTCCTACAAATAGAACCTACACTTTCGTGATATACAAATTGACAGTGGACTTGCGGGTTGGTTGGTTCAACATTGCATTTTTTTTGTCCTTAGCGATTCCGTATTAATTTCATAATTAGCCACTTTTTTGGATCGGGGATTCTCGGGCTGGCGGGAAAAAAATTGGGCATCTATTATTTCGCACTCTACATATAACAGTGACAATTCCATGATATACAAATTCGGAACCTGACCTGCGCTAAATTATTACTATTAAATATTTATATTGTAGAATTTAATTATACGAGAAAGTTTGCACAATCTAGTCGGTTGAGTGATATAAAAGTATTTCAACAAACGAGCCATATAAAAAAGAGTCATTCCATACTTAGGCAATTTTTTGATCGCGAGTTGGCGACCTCGTGGGCTGAAAAAAGAGTCTCTATTGTTCGGTGTCCTACAAATAGCACCCATATTTCCACGGTATACAAATTGACAGGAGGACCTACGGGCTGCTTGGCTGAACATTGCATTTGATCGTGGGTTTGCGGCCTGATGGGATGAAAATTAAGTATCTATTGTTCTATGTCCTACAAATAGCACCTACAATTCCGCGATATACAAATTCACACGCAGACTTGTGGACAGTTTCTATATAAAGTATGGAATGAGATTTTATACAGCATATGCGGATCCCTCATTCCATACTTAGGCAGTTTTTGGAACGTGAGCTCGCGGTCTGGCGGGCCGAAAAGAGAGTCTATATTGTTCTGTCTCCTACAAATAGCACCCAGACTTCTATGATATACAAATTGATAGTGTTCTAGAACATATGCGGATCCATTATTCCATACTTGGGCACTTTTTGGATCGCGGGTTCACGACCTGGCGGGCTGAAAATTAAGTATCTATTGTTCTATGTCCTACAAATACCACCTAGACTTCCGTGTCTTACAAATAGCACCTAGACTTCTGTGTCCTACAAATTCACACACAGACTCGTGGACATAATCTATATAAAGTATGGAATGAGATTTTATACAACATATGCGGATCCCTCATTCCATACTTAGGCATTTTTTGGATCGCGGGCTCGCGGCCTGGCGGGCCGAAAATAGAGTCTTTATTGTTTAGTCTCCTACAAATAGCACCCAAACTTCCGCGATATACAAATTGATAGTGTTTTAGAACATATAAGGATCCCTCATTCCATACTTGAGCACTTTTTGGATCGCGGATTCGGGACCTGGTGGACTGAAAATTAAGTATCTATTGTTCTGTGTCCTACAAATAGCACCTAGACTTCTGAGATATACAAATTGACATACAGACTTTTGGACATAGTCTCTATGTAAAGTATAGAATGAGATTTTATACAACATATGTGGATCCCTCATTCCATACTTAGGCAGTTTTTGGATCGCGGGTTCGCGGGTTGGCACGTCAAAAATAGAGTCTCTATTGTTCTATCTCCTACAAATAACACCCTGACTTCCACGATATACAAATTGATTGGTGGACTCGGGCTGGCTGGCTGAACATTGCACTTTTATTGTCCCGTAGCGATCCCGTATGAATTTCAAATTTAGTGGTTTTTTTTTATTGGGGGATCTGGGGCTGGTGAGCTAGAAATTGGGCGTCTATTGTTCTACGCTTTATAAACACATTTTTCTAGAACATATGCAGATCCCTCATTCCATACTTCGGCACTTTTTGGATCACGGGTTCGTGACCTGGCAGGATTTAATTAAGTATCTATTGTTTTGTGTCTCACAAATAGCACCTAGACTTCCGCGATATACAAATTGACACGCGGACTTGTGGACATAATCTCTAAATAAAGTATGGAATGAGATTTTATACAGCATATGCGGAGATCCCATATGAATTTCATATTTAGCGATTTTTTTTTATCGGGAGCTCTAGGGATGGCAGACTGAAAATTGGGCGTTTATTGTTCTGCGTTGTACAAAAGCATTGTTCTAAAACATATGCAAATCCCTCATTCCATACTTGGGAACTTTTTGGATCGCGGGTTCGCGACCTGGTAGGCTAAAAATTAAGTATCTATTGTTTCGTGTCCTACAAATAGCACCTAGACTTCCACGATATACAAGTTGACACACGAACTTGTGGACATTGTCTCTATATAAACTATGGAATGAGATTTTATACAGCATATGTGGATCCCTCATTCCATACCTAGGAAGTTTCTGGTTCACGGCCTGGCGGGCCGACAATAGAGTCTCCATTGTTTTGTCTCCTACAAATAGCACCCAGACTTCCACGATATACAAGTGGATAGGTGGACTCGGGCTGGTTGGCTGAACGTTGAAGTTTTATTGTCCCGTAGCGATCTGGTATGGATTTCATATCTAGCGATTTTTTTTTATTGAGTCTGTGGGGCTCGCACGCTGAAAATTGGGCCTCTATTGTTCTGCGATGTGCAAACACCAAGCACATATCCGCGATTTACAAATTGACAAACGGACTTGTGGGTTGCGTCACTCAACATTGCACTTTTCATTGTTCCTTGTCCTTCGAATAGCCCTTAGAGTTCCATGATATACAGATTGACAGATGGACTTGAGACCATTGTTTACATATACTAATCCCTATCAACTAACATATCTAAAAACATGATTTTCAACACTAAATTATTAATAATAATTTTTGCTATTACAGAATTTAATTAAACGAGAAAGTTTGTACAATTTGGTCGAGTGACTAATATAAAAGTTTTCCGACAAACGAGAAATACATAGCAAACATGTACTTTTAGAAAGTATGGACAAGAGATTTTATAGAGCATATGCAGATCTGTCGTTCCATACTTGGGCACTTTTTGGATCGCAGGTTTTTGACCTGTGGGCTGAAATTTGAACCTCTTTTGTTCGGTGTCCTGCAAATACCACCCAGAATTCCGCAATATACAAATTGACAAGTGGACTTGCGTATTCCACGTTTGGCAGGTTCAAGATTGCAATTTTTTAGCAATGCTCATCCTATCTAACTTCAGCTAAAAACATTATTTTCAGATACTAAAATATCAATATTAACTATTGTTATTGTACAAGTGAATTACATTAAATTATTAAATGATGTTAAATCGCTTATTTTTTTAAAAATGAAGGAAACGCGAGATTTTTTTTGTAAAATTCCATCATCGCAAGCATAACAAGGACAAATTTGAAGTTTAAGACCCTCTTGTTCATATGATAGCACAATTGCACTCCGCACAGTATATATTCGTTGATTTCAAATTATTCCAGGATATTAATTTTACCAAATTCATCGAATAAGCAAAAATTGCGAAAACAATGATCAATTTGAATTTTAAGAGCCTCTTGTTGATATGATAGGACAATTGCACTTTGCACACTATATATTCGTTGATTTCAAATTATTTCACAACAATAATTTGACCAAGTTCATCGATCAAGGAAATTTTTCAAAACAAGTCAGATAGTACATTTGCGTCTCAGCGCCATAGAAATTATCAGGCGGATCTGCGTGCCACCTAGCCAAAAAAATTCAACTATATTGTTTTGTATCCTCCAAAGAAGAGTTGGAGTTCCACAGTATACAAATTGACAAACAAACCAGATAACCAAGAACCAACCATAGTTTAAACAACCCAGAAGAAAGTTCCCAGAAGGTTCCATTGAGCAGAACCCATCAACCTTTGCACCAAACAATTTGATATACAAAGAAAATACGTCGACGCATTCCTTTTCTCTTGAAACGAACATTCATATGGATGTTGAACAAATATTACAGAGAGACATGAGGTAATTTCGTTTCCTCCCAAAGTTTGATTTAATTTTTTTTTTCCCTTCTTCAACCGATATGCAAAATTGCATTGTCCTCATTTAAGGTGAATTTGCTCTGTATCTGAAGTTGCCACAGCATATAGACACTGCTTGCCTTTTTGTGTAAATACGTTTCATACGAAAACTCTGCCAATTCAGGAAGCACATTTTGTAATGGATATTTCCTAACCGAACACTGCACAATTGTGTTGACCACAGTTCGGATAACACCATCGACGCAGTGTCCATAAATATATGGACAATTTTCATCGCATCGCAGACAATCAATCGTATCATCACTTATCAAAGCGGAAGAAGAAGCAGTGGAATGGCATTTTTCACATACAGTCTCAAAGGGGGTCGAGTACACATTCGCTGCAACTAAAATACCTTCAACCTGGCAACGCGAGCAAAGGTATTAATACATTGAAAAATATAATACACAACTGCATCCCCCCCTCCTCTGTAAAACAAAAAAGAAAAGTAAACAGGTGCAGGAATTTGTTGAAGGCTATTTCTATAAGCAAAGTGAGGATGATTTTTTGGATGTATACGCACAACAATTGTAGAGCTAACTAGTTTCTCCAGATCCTCTACTATATATGCTCGCAACTCTGTTACAAACGTTGCCTAGGTTGTCTGAAAGATCCTTTCTCTAGCATCCTTCTTCTTTGTTATATTTTTGAACAGCATAAGTGGAATCTGTCCTCTATGCAATTGATGTTCCATTGACGAAAACAAATCTGAATACGTATCAAACAATTGTAGCTGCAACATGGAACAGTGCAATATTTATGTAACTTATCCCACATATATGCAGACGCGAAAGTTAAGAACAAAACTAAATATGAAAAGCGGTAACATTGCCTTGTTGTTGTCCGACTGTCCATCCTTTATATGGAGAATGTATTTCGACCCAAATTTTCTCGCCAGTATCACAGCAACCCCAATCGTTCCGATTGGATAAATATCATTGTTTTGTGCAAGATGCTTGATAGTCGAGTTCGGGTGGAAGCGATATTTTGAATAAATAGTAGGAATTTTTTTCACAATACTTGTTTCGTTGAGCAAAATAATTCGATCGCAATCACCACGGGCATATAATGTTTTGGGAAATACATTAAAATTTGTAATCGATATCTCATTACGCGGCAATATCTTTTCTGCATGTTTCTGGACAAGTTGTGGAGGAATAATGAGTGTGACTATCATCATGGCGTCGTTGTCTGTCATATCAGCATGCATAATGGATCTACTTTTGTTTTCCTTGTCCAAGTAGGTGTTATAGACAACCATTATATCCCCGACGAACAGTTGTCCAGTTTGGCAGTTGTTCAAGCCCTCCATTGACAGTACTTTGGATGTCACAAATGAGATTTTATACAGCATATGCGAAGATCCCATATGAATTTCATATTTAGCAATTTTTTTTTATCAGCATCTCTGGGGATGGCAGACTGAAAATTGGGCGTTTATTGTTCTGCGTTGTACAAAAACATTGTTCTAAAACATATGCAAATCCCTCATTCCATACTTGGGAACTTTTTGGATCGCGGGTTCACGACCTGGTAGGCTGAAAATTAAGTATCTATTGTTTCGTGTCCTACAAATAGCATCTAGACTTCCACGATATACAAGTTGACACACGAACTTGTGGACATTGTCTCTATATAAACTATGGAATGAGATTTTATACAGCATATGCGGATCCCTCATTCCATACCTAGGAAGTTTCTAGTTCGCGGCCTGGCAGGCCGACAATAGAGTCTCCATTGTTCTGTCTCCTACAAATAGCACCCAGACTTCCACGATATACAAGTGGACAGGTGGACTCGGGCTAGTTGGTTGAATGTTGAAGTTTTATTGTCCCGTAGCGATCTGGCATGGATTTCATATCTAGCGATTTTTTTTATCGAGTCTGTGGGGCTCGTGCACTGAAAATTGGGCCTCTATTGTTCTGCGATGTGCAAACACCAAGCACATATCCGCGATTTACAAATTGACAAATGGACCTGAGGATTGCGTCACTCAACATTGCAGTTTTCATTGTTCCTTATCCTTCGAATAGCCCTTAGAATTCCATGATATACAGATTGACAGATGGACTTGAGGCCATTGTTTATAGATACTAATCCCTATCAACTAACATATCTAAAAACATGATTTTCAACACTAAATTATTAATAATAATTTTTGCTATTACATAATTTAATTAAACGAGAAAGTTTGTACAATCTGGTCGGGCAACTAATATAAAAGTTTTCCGACAAACGAGAAATACATAGCAAACATGTACTTTTAGAAAGTATGGACAATAGATTTTATAAAGCATATGCGGATCTGTCGTTCCATACTAGGGCACTTTTTGGATCACAGGTTTTCGACCTGCGGGCTGAAATTTGAACCTCTTTTGTTCGGTGTCCTACAAATACCACCCAGAATTCCGCAATATACAAATTGACAGGTGGACTTGCGGATTCCACATTTGGCAGGTTCAAGATTGCAATTTTTTAGCAATGCTCATCCTATCTAACTTCAGCTAAAAACATTATTTTCAGATACTAAAATATTAATATTAACTATTGTTATTGTACAAGTGAATTACATTAAATTATTAAATGATGTTAAATCGTTTATTTTTAAAAAAATGAAGGAAACACAAGAATTTTTTTGTAAAATTCCATCACCACAAGCATAACAAGGAAAAATTTGAAGTTTAAGACCCTCTTGTTCATATGATAGCACAATTGCACTCCGCACAGTATATATTCGTTGATTTCAAATTATTCCAGGATATTAATTTTACCAAATTCATCGAATAAGAAAAAATTGCGAAAACAATGATCAATTTGAATTTTAAGAGTCTCTTATTGATATGATAGGACAATTGCACTTCGCACACTATATATTCATTGATTTCAAATTATTTCACAACAATAATTTGACCAATTTCATCGATCAAGGAAATTTGTCAAAACAAGTCACATAGTACATTTGCGTCACAGCACCATAGAAATTATCAGGCGGATCTGCGTGCCACCTAGCCAAAAAAATTCAACTATATTGTTTTGTATCCTCCAAAGAAGAGTTGGAGTTCCACAGTATACAAATTGACAAACAAACCAGATAACCAAGAACCAACCATAGTTTAAACAACTCAGAAGAAAGTTCCTAGAAGGTTCCATTGAGCAGAACCCATCAACCTTTGCACCAAACAATTTGATATACAAAGAAAATACGTCAGCGCATTCATTTTCTCTTGAAACGAACATTCATCTGGATGTTGAACAAATATTCCAGAGAGACATGAGGTAATTTCGTTTCCTCCCAAAGTCTGATTTAATTTTTTTTTTCCCTTCTTCAACCGATATGCAAAATTGCATTGTCCTCATTTAAGGTGAATTTGCTCTGTATCCGAAGTTTCCGCAGCATATAGACACTTCTTTCCTTTTTGTGTAAATACGTTTCATATGACAACTCTGCCAATTCAGGAAGCACATTTTGTAACGGAGATTTCCTAACCGAACACTGCACAATTGTGTTGACCACGGTTCGGATAACACCATTGACGCAGTGTCCATAAATATACGAACAATTTTCATCGCATCGCAGACAATCAATCGTATCATCACTTATCAAAGCGGAAGCAGAAGCAGTGGAATGGCATTTTTCACATACAGGCTCAAAGGGGGTCGAATACACATTCGTTGCAACTAAAAGACCTTCAACCTGGCAACGCGAGCAAAGGTATTAATACATTGAAAAATATAATACACAACTGCATCCCCCCCTCCTCTGTAAAACAAAAAAGAAAAAGTAAACAGGTGCAGAAATTTGTTGAAGGCTATTTCTATAAGCAAAGTGAGGATGATTTTGTGGATGTATACGCACAACAATTGTAGAGCTAACTAGTTTCTCCAGATCATCTACTATATATGCTTGCAACTCTATTACAAACGTTTCCTAGGTTGTCTGAAAGATCCTTTCTCTAGCATTCTTCTTCTTTGTTATATTTTTGAACAGCATAAGTGGAATCTGTCCTCTATGCAATTGATGTTCCATTGACGAAAAAAAATATGAATACGTATCAAACAATTGTAGCTGCAACATGGAACAGTGCAATATTTGTGTAACTTATCTCACATATATGCAGACGCGAAAGTTAAGAACAAAACTAAATATGAAAAGAGGTACCATTGCCTTGTCGTTGCCCGACTGTCCATTCTTTATATGGAGAATGTGTTTCGACCCAAATTTTCTCGCCAGTGTCACAGCAGCCCCAATCGTTCAGATTGGGTAAATATCAGTGTTTTGTGCAATATGCCTGATAGTCGAGTTCGGGAGGAAGCGATATTTTAAACAAATAGTAGGAATTTTTTTCAAAATACTTGTTTCGTTGAGCAAAATAATTCGATCGCAATCACCACAGTCATATAATGTTTTGGGAAATACATTAAAATTTGTAATGGATATCTCATTACACAGCAATATCTTTTCTGCATGTTTCTGGACAAGTTGTGGAGGAATAATGAGTGTGACTATCATAATGGCGTCCTTGTCTGTCATATCAGTATGCATAATGGATCTACTTTTGTTTGCCTTGTCCAAGTAGGTGTTATAGACAACCATTATGTCCCCGACGAATAGTTGTCCAGTTTGGCGGTTGTTCAAGCCCTCCATTGAAAGTACTTTGGATGTCACAAATCTAGATCTGATGACATTTTTTGAACATGAGAACTAAAGTGAATGGTAGTGTGCTACAAGTACACGAATAGTATTGATGAACTATGGAGCCACTGTTTCGCAACCACACCTCTTGGTCTGCGGAACATGCAGCACGTTCGACATTTCGCTTGTACTTGTTGATATTTCTTGCAAGCTGGAAACCATGTATTGCAAATGGCATCAGCATATCCGCCATGCCATAGATGAATATATAGCCCACGAAATTTGTTTAGTAAACATAGTAAGAGAACAACGTATGCATCTTTACCTTTTGCCTTGTCGGTCTGTTGATGTCTGGGATGAATGACTGCTCATGGCCGTCTCACTAGTCTAACTTTTTCTGATGCAAGCATGTGCAAATGAACATCAGGAGTAAACAAATATATGCATTGTATATTGTCCATCGGAAGGACCAAATAACCATAAAACTGTATGCATCTTAATTTTTACTAGAGAAATGTTTAACAGTAAACATGGAGTGACCACAGGTCACCATGGACAATGTGTATATCGCAGACCCCCGGAAGCGAGGGGAGCAATCCTCAACCTGCCAACCTGGCAACTGGAATCGAAAAAGTGGGTAACTATGAAATAAGGTAGAAGCAGGACCACATATGTCAGTCCGTTAGTCCGCCAACCGGCGCACGAGGGAATTTTCGGAAACCACACTAAGCAGATGAATTAGAAAACAAATGGGATAATAGAAAATGGAAAAAGTAGAAACAGGGAGCACAGAAAGGCCCATTACTGTGAATTCATCGTTTTCAAGTCTAATATTATATGCTCCCTCCCGGTTTGTATATTTAATTTACCGACACATTTGGTATACCTTTTAGAAGATTGAACCACAGAACCCTCTGTTGCTGCACAGAAGAATTCATCTCCATGTCCAAGCAACCTGTTTTTTCCAAGGCAGCAACGCCAAAGATGCAATCGAGACGAAGGCAAGTTAGTATGAAAACAGACATCTAAAAGAAAAAGAAAAAGGTCTATTTACCCGCCAAAGATTCATTCGTCCTATCCAATGATTTTGTTTCTTTAAATGCAGTAATGTAGCACAAACACAATGGACATAAACTAGCTTACTATGCAGGAAGGAACATATGTAACCAAAATAACTTACCATGTAGGAAGGCACGCAACTATTTTAACACATATACAGATCATAAATCAAATACAAAACAACGCAATATGAAACAATAGTACAAGCATGCACCTTTCTATATCTTCTTCAGCCGATGCAGTCAAGACTCCCTCCTTTTCTTCAACTACTATGTTTGTTTCAATGTGGGAACCCACAAAATTCAATGTACATCAATGGAAGCTGGTATTCACTGGAGAACAAGCAATATGTAGATACGCAAAACTGACTCAGCAAACAGTTTACAAAGGCAGAAACATGAACCTTTGCTCTTCTCTATCCATGGGTGTAAACGTCTATCTTTTTTTTCCCTAGCCAAAATATATTACAAGGCAGAAAATATCACGCAATTGCACGACCGCAGCTAAATGATTTCTGGTTTTCCCTGGCAATTCATCCAGATATTCCCTTTAACCATGTTTTTTATTCTCTACACAAACTGTTGTGCCCACGTTACAAGTTCTCAGTTTTCTGTGGAAAACTACCCAGACATGCTTCCAGACATGAAAATATAATCTTGAAGAATCTTTGTTGCACATATCATATCTCAAGCACAACACAAATTGTATCATGTGCACACCAGTCTATGTAGAGGAGAAATAACATGTCATGTAATATCCGCACATCTGACCATACATGGTCTATAAATGTAGGTTGCATACATATGCTTTATCCCAACAAAAAAATAGCGGATATTGTAACTTCACATATAATCCTCCAACAATTTTGTATGCAACTATTTTCTTTCATGGCAGGACTCGAGCACCAGAAAAATCTCACACAAATACAGATAACGGCCTCTGCAAAAATGGAAAATAATACAACTATAGATTCACTGGTGGGTGCAGGGGTTGAACACCGTAAAGCACCCCCAAAAAACAATAACAATCCAAAAAAAAAAAGCTCCAACCATCGCCGCTGCACCCCAACCCTGCAAGGCCGAATCAAAGAAAAGAAACCAGCAAGGACCAAACCAGCGAGAAAGCACAAAAAGGCCGAACTACACCCCCAGGGCCCCAAAGCGCAAACCCCGGGCAAACAAACAGAACCAGCAAAAGCCACCGACCTAGTGAACAACATATGTATCTCCAACGATTACCAAATTGCAGATGAAGCAGAAAAAGAATCGGAAACATACAAGGAAAATGTGACTACAAATAAGAAAACATTCTTACTTACAAACTGCAAACACCGAATAGAAAACAAGGAATACAAAATGAAACTATGGCATCAAAACTTACTCTGAAACGATGAAATGTAGAAGCGCGGGGCGAATAGCGAGCAAAACAAAAAAAAAACAACAACCGAGAAACCAGCGAAGAAGAACCACTCACCGAACCAGTAAACAATGTATCTAGCTTCAACGATTACAATGATGAAACATACAATGGCAACACCCGACAAATCAGCAAAGAAGAAAAAGTCACCGAACCAGTAAACAATGTATGTAGCTCCAATGGCAGAACAAGGATGAAATATATAATGGCTATTGAATTGGCATGTACTCTGAGAACCGTATTTACATAAACATTTAAGACTCTCAGGTTGTCTAAGGACCTCACGGTATGCAAACATTTAAGCTGTCAGGGGTGTTGGAGAATGTCGTGTCATGTAAACATTTACGTTGTCAGGCCTATTGAGGCATCTCGGAATAAGTGTCAATAAATTTCAAGAAATATACAAGGCTTGGATATGAAAACATTTCAATATGCTTAGTACATATCAAAACTGACAGATATATTCAGGTAGCAGAAAATGCTAATACAAACATTCGAACTAATGGTAGCATTAATCGACCTTCAAACAATATACAAGAAAAATATATGATTAAAACATATTGTCTACTAGAAAAAAGTTTGAATATGTTGTCATACACTGCATTGGGAATAGCAAAGCCGGAAATAAGACCTCCAATCTCTTAGCCAATCATATCAGTACATATATGTTACTTTTTAATATATAAAAATATATGTTTTTAATTCCATAGCTCCAACAATAGGTATTGTGCAAATATTTCCGGTCAAAGGACAAACTAATATGTAGTCAACGCTTTATCGATCGCTATAGTCTCTCTATGCCTACGGCAGGGACTAATAAGGCATTGAACAATTCCTAAAATGCCATCAGTCAAAAGAATGTCATTTTTGTGATGCTAAGAGTGTTGAAGATGGCAAACACTTTCTCTTATAATGTCTCGCGTACACCCACATTAAATCACAATTTCAAAATATTTGTTATAATATTGACCTTCCTAATCTTTTAATTCATCAAAATTATGGGCATTAACCATCATCATTAGATGATTGACAATTGTAATTATTAATAATTAAGTATTAAATTTTGTGTTTCACTCTTTTTTTAATTTTATTTTATTAATGAATATGTAAAATATAAGGGAGATGTGAAATTCTCCATGTTTAACATGATAAAACATGATGTTATAAATAACACTT
>ML849846.1:37983-61500 GCA_009831015.1 Picea engelmannii
CTTTTGCTTGGATAAAAAGGTGCGGCTAAGTTATCTCTTCATAGCCATAGAGGTTTTACAAGTTTTCATTGGTTGAATTTATCAAAACGTCACTTCTTGGCTAGCTAACCCTAAGTTGCAGACAACAAATCTTATATAGGTGACGTCACATGCTTTTATCTCTTGTTTGGTATACAACGTTGTGACATTTGTCATCTTATGGATGAGCATTTGAGTAATTGATTGCATTTTTAAGCTTATTTGACAAAACGTTTTACTCATTGTCTTTCCTTTGACCTAAATTTATGCTTGACGTCACACCTCTTGCAGAAATAATATAGTGACGCAGCTATTTTATATGTGTAAGCTATTTTGAGATATTTATTGCATTAACATATAATACAAGGTTTAATTATGGACATTGAATGCTCATTATCTCTTATGCTTTGTTGAAGAAGTGATATTAGTCATTGGCCTTGTTTAGCAATCATTGACTTCGTCAATAATAGCATTTAATCATTGCTCATATGTACATTTGAAGATAGTCATTGATTATGAAGTACTAACCCACTGCAAGCACATATTCTAGTTTTATCTGTTTTGTCTCGCAAACAGGTGCCATCCAGTGGAAGACATTCTTCTTGACTATCTCTTTGGGGTTGTAATCTGTGAAAGGGAATCTCTTACATTGATCCTTTAAACCTTTACCCCTTTAGCAAACCAGATTACATAGGGACGTCTCCCTTGGACTATCCCTGTTGAATAGAAAGAGCCCCCCATCGAGGTGACAGTGGGTGGGGAAGCTCTTGTTATGCCGGTTTTAAGCATTGACTCAAGCTATCTAAACCTTTCCTACAAACCGTGCGATAACAGGAATGAGCAAGACAGGGTGTCACCTCAAAAATGATCTAATATTATTTTTATACAACTCGTGCATGAGCCCGAGCAGACCAAGTGTTGTTTCCATGCTCTAATACCAATTTGTAACACACTTGACCCCTAAATACCCTTTCTAGGAATGGGGCATCAAAATTTCGCTCACTCTAATCATCTCAAATCATCTCTCTGAGGTCTTCATCCTCTTCTACTCGCCCGTAGCTTTTTAACAACTGTTACCAGCTCTAATCCGACCTCTAGTTTGCAAGATGTGGGCTCTCGAAGTTGTCAGAGCATTATCAATTGGGGACCACATGGTGGTCTGTGTTCGACATTGAACGCCCATTTTTCCTTACTACATGCATACTCCTCGACGTCCTGAATTCCCAGACTCCCGAAGTCCCGAAATCTCTCCACCTGGCTCCGTCCATATGGCAGTCAGAGTTCGACATGGAATGTCCCTTTTTCTTACTGCACGCCTACTCCCCAAACTCCCGAAACCTATCCATGTGGCTTCGGCCACCTGGCAGTCGACGTTCGATGTTCGGCATTGAACGTCCATTTTTCTTACTGCATGTATGCTCCCCAAAGTCCCAAAACCTCTCCACGTGGCTTCGACCACCTGGCGGACAACGTTCGGCATTGAACGCCCCTTATTCTTATTGCATGCCTTCTCCCCAAAGTCCTGAAATCTCTCCACGTGGCTCCGGCCACATGGACCAAACAGGTAAGTGCTAGGGATGACACGCGGCAAGGACCAAGGGTGACATGTGCCCTCATCAAGGTGACACGTGTCATGTGTTAATGAACACAAAGGGTATGCAAAATGTACAAACCCAGATGACACATGGCATGTCAAACGCGGGTTCATGTCACCCCGGGTGACGTCAACGTGCCACATCACCCCAGACTGATAGCCTTCCAAGCCCTTCGATCTTATGGTCAAGGTAACGCCACATAGACCCCTAGATCTACGACCTATATTGCTTCACAACTTCGGTGTTCGAGGAATCTGTTGTATGATTTCCTTGTTACTTCCAGAGTGGTCAATGTTGCGCTGACCAAGTTCTGGATCGAATGACCATGAGAGGACATGTAGCTTCACCGAATCAAAGGCCCTCGTCGCTTCGCGACTTCGGCATTCAGGAATTTGGCCATGTAACTTTCGTATTGCTTTCGGAGTGGTCAGTGTTAGGCTGACCACGACCCAGATCTAACGATCAAGGAGAGATCCTCGGATCTATGAATCCTATCGCTTCATAACTTCAGCGTTCAAAGGTTCCCTCACCTTGAACAATACTTCCTTCTGGAGTGTCGAACTCTGAACCACACTCGATCCATCGCCACGTGCTCCTGACGCCAATGACCAAGATTTGCTCCAGCCTTCGGAGCTTTGAGGAAAACTCACACACTCTTGTACTTATACTTCGATACCACCGAATAGTCGGACTTCCAAATAGTCGTTTATCTGTGGACACGCGTCCCTCTACTCTCAACGACCCAGATTAACTTCGTGACTCTGGCATTCGAGAGTTTTAGCATTAGACCACCTCTATTCTCCCGAAGTGGGACTTCGCCAAATTACTTGGCGCTACCTCTTCACTAAGTTCGATCTAACGGCTAAGAGTGATCCCCAATGGATTCCCAGATCCACGACCCTCATCAATTCGCAACTCCGGCCTTCGGTTGTTTTCGAGGGTTTTTAAGTCATATGTCCCGGAGCTCCGAACTCCCAGAGTTCCGAAGCCAGAGTAGCTTCACTTATGTCAGGATTAGCAAAGGGTTTCCAACCCTAGGTTATATGGAGCCTTATCAAATTCTAGGGGTTACACTCAACCTTCTTCTCCAGATCCACGATCGTGAAATACTTTGGTTCCTCCCGAACGAATCTTGTCTGCTCATCCTCCAAATACAGGGATCCTCCCTTTTAAGACCTAAATCTCGCTATATTTCCTGAGCCTGAGACTTAGAAAAGTCTCCCACGCACTCCTTGCGCTCGCTCACCTTGAGAACATTTCAATGCTTCACTAAGTGTTGGCCCTACACACTATGCACAGGTCTCTCTTTCAATCTTATATACTCGGATGGGTGTATGTGTATTCCTTGTACCAGGATTACAGAAGAGAAACAATTCGAAACTTATAGAATATCAAAGGTTCATTCCTTCAACTAAAAAATGCACACACAGGCATTTAACTCTGAAAACAGATAACATAACATTACTCAATTAACTCAGAGATAAATAAACTTAGGCATTCAAACATGCATTTCAATCTAAGTGCACAAGGTAAATGAGACACGTATCTATTACAGTTGATAGTCGACCAACTGATTGTGGGTGTTAGCCTCTCCACCCAACCATAGGCTCAGAGGCATTCATTCTTAGCACTCTGGCCACCCCCATGTCAAGCCATGATATCACTAGGGAACCTTTGAAGATTCTCATAGGTTCTTTCTCCATCACAGTCTCTGCGAGGTTTATCAGATGCCCCCTCGGCATCAAGCTCGCGAACTTTTGCTCAGATCATTTCTTCTCCAAATTCTCAGAGATCCTTTCTCTTATTCTATCCAGTAACCAAAACAACTTATCAAGCTTCCAATTCTTCTTCTCAGTTAGAGAGCCTTACACACACTCTCTTTTTTTTCCTCTACATATCCGGGTCACACCCTCTTCTCAGTGTGTCTTTTCTTCTTGTCTGTCTTCGTGTGTGTTCTTGCATGCCTTTCTCCTCTTCAGGAAGGCTCAGGACCTGCCTTGTTCCTTCTGTCAAAAGGAAATTCAGGTCAGTCTGGGCCTCCAGAAAAATTTCCCTTTGTGGTACTTTGGACTGACAGTTTTTTGTCTCCCTAGCTAGACCCCCCCATGCTTTCATTCATGGGGGTAGTTGATTGTTCAACCACCGGTCCTTATTTCCTTAACTGCTTCCTCCTTGGAATCCAAATGAGACTTATTATCTCAACAAAGAGAATTTGGGGTCATTTTGTCATAATGAACCCTCTCCATAGTTTCCTCACTCTTTCCTCTAGTGATATCATGATCAGTACTTCAAGGCTTCACCCCCATATTCAGTTATTGGCAATTCAAAAATAATACATTTACATTGTTCCCATGTCGCAACATGGTGATTATGATAAATGATTAATTACAAGCTGGGGAAACATGGGTGTGACACTATCTAATCAAAAGAATTTTCAAAAACATTTTGAAGTTGAGCACTGAAAATACTCTAACAAAGCCCTATCTATTAAAAATGTTGCACTAGCTAAAGTTGTGAAGCTCTTCAAAGGCATTTATAACTTTAGTTATCAAATTCTTGACAAAAACCTTTAATACTGAAAATTACAGATACAAGATTATATAATGTTTAAAATTGTGAAGCTTTTCAAAGAGGTTGATAAGTGAGACTATCAAACCCAGGGAAAGAGAACCTATATGTTTACTGATAAGGTTCTATGATATGTAAAATTGTGAGGCACTTAAAATCAATGTGTTAGTTACCATAAGCATAAAAAAATACCACACCATGCATTTAACAATGGTTAAATTTTTCGTTTAAATTCTAAAGAAAAATGAAAACGTAGAAATGTGAATTCAAAGGATACTGTCGAGGAGCGTGGGAAGACGTTGAAGACGAGACGACTGTTGAGCCATAATGTCAATCAATTTACATTGTATTTCATTCCAGATGACTTCTAGAGCAAGCATAACCAACAAATCCTTCAAGAACCCTAATGTTTCTGCTTCTGACGCATGAGACAACTAATTGAAAATTTTACCACCCAAAACCCTCGTATTCAATAAGCAGTACAAAAAGTTGTGCATTTTCTCGCACAACACTAAAATCCCTTGAAAGCAACGAGATGAGCAATGCTTGTGCATGATTAACTGACAAAATGGTGGTGGAGCCTGATTATCTTCCCGATTCATAAGTCTTTGTTTTCAGTCGTGTTTATACCCCATGAAGATTGTACACCCCAAAATATTGTACACCCCTCCACGCAGTGGAGTTACAGGGGGGCTTGCCCCCCTGCGGGCTCTGGGGACTAATCCCCCCGGCTGGAGGTTTGGGGTCAAGCGGGCCCCCAACGGAGGTTCAGGGGCAACGTCCCAAGATGAGAATTCGGAGGCAAAGCCCTCGAAGGAAAAATTGTCTTATAAATGTATATTGTAATTTCATAGTAAATCTGGACCATTCATTATAAGGTAGCAAATCTAACAGTAGAAGTTATGTTAGGGTTTTTTTTCCCGAGAAGGCAACCCTCTTTTATGAGGGAATTGAATTGTGGTTGTGTATCATTGCGAATATTGTATTATGGGAGAGGAAACTATGAGAAAAAGAATATGAGTGGGTGTGTTGTAGGTTGTATCCCTTCATTTTGCTGGATAATAAAAATGACCTGGGAATTTCTCTGGTGGTAGCCCACACTCGTGAACCACGTATATATGTGTCTCTATTGTATTGTATATCTTCTGTGTTTTATTTCCAAATTTATTTTATTACTCTGGGATCCCGTTTTTATAACACTAACTTCCATAGCAAGCACGACCAACAAAATCCTTCAAGAACCCTAATGTTTCCGCCTCTGACGCATGAGACAATTAATTGAAAAGTTTACCACCCGAAACCCTCGTATTCAATAAGCAGTCCGGAAATTAGTGTATTTTCTCACACATTACACTAAAATCCCTTGAAAGCAACATGATAAGCAATGCTTGCGCATGATTAACTGACAGAAAAACATCTAGGGCTCATTTTTTAAGGCCTAATAATCGAGGACAGAACCTTTATTCCAATATATTATATTCAGTATTCAAGTTTCTCCTGTTGCAGATATTTTTCTGCCAAAATTCGTTCCTGCTAGAAGGACAAATAGTAAAACGCGAAAACGTAATAAAATCAGAGGCGAAGAAGCTCGTATAAAAACTTTCAATTGAAGCGAAACAAAACAGGAGAGAACAAAAATAAAAAAACTACATTTGCACAAAATATTGAATTTCTTTTAGCTCAAAAATGCAAACACTACTTTGGACCTCGGGAGAAAAAATAATATCCGCAAAAACGAATATAAGGAAAAATGGCGATAAAAGTGTAAAATCTACCCCAAACGAAGGTATAATGAATATATATGACGTAAGCTTTATCTCTTGGATTTTTATGATCACTTTTTTGGAGGCGGCATCGATATCCATCATTAACCAAACAAGTGGGCACGGATTTTAAAGTGGGATATGGATTTCAAATTTTTTTATAACAAATTTTATTGATTATGTAATTAATTTTAAATATTGAAAAAGGTAGTAATAAGATCTAAATATATAAACTAATTACATATGAGAAAAAAAAAATATTATGTGAAAATATATAAACCAATCACATATGAGAAAAATAAAAAATAAATTATTATGTGAAAAAATATATATTTGTTTTGTTAAATTAAACAAAAATTTAAAGTAAAAAGCAAATTAATGTCAAATCAATAACAAACTTATTGCTAGAGTTTTTTGGCAAGGACTAATAAAAGGCTTTGTCTAACTGTTTTACAAAATGGTTTTTTTCGAGGGAGTCCGGCCACATAAATCTGCATGAAATCATTATTTTTTATTGTTTAAAATCCATTTATGAATGCAGAAATGGATTCAGGCTGAAAAATCCCTGTAACACTTTATTATACAGAAATAATCACTCAAATTTACAGATCTAACAATTTCTCACCAAATTTTAGACAAAGATCCCTAGAAAAAATAACCAAAAAATAATCATTTAGTAGAACTTTTAGATTTTGACCTAGTAAAAAGATAAGAGTTAGAGAGTTAGATTTCTCTATTTTAACTATAAATTTGCAAAACAAAAATAGATTTTTATATTTTTTATTTTTCAATGAATAATAAAGAATCCAAAAATTAAGATGAAACTATAGAAATAAACATTTAAGTGAATATTATATAAGAGTTAGAGAGTTAGATTTCTCTATTTTAACTATAAATTTGCAAAACAAAAATAGATTTTTATATTTTTTATTTTTCAATGAATAATAAAGAATCCAAAAATTAAGATGAAACTATAGAAATAAACATTTAAGTGAATATTATATAAGAGTTAGAGAGTTAGATTTCTCTATTTTAACTATAAATTTGCAAAACAAAAATAGATTTTTATATTTTTTATTTTTCAATGAATAATAAAGAATCCAAAAATTAAGATGAAACTATAGAAATAAACATTTAAGTGAATATTATTATTTTATCTGTTTTATTTGAAATTGATTGATAAATATATTAAAATTAATTTAATAAAAATTAAAAATTGTAATGATGTGTCACAGCGTGTGACATATTCTACTTATTTTTTATATGTACTGGTTGGTCAAATATTTGCCATTGAGATCGCTTTAGGCCCATATTCTATTGACTTGTAAGCGCAAAGTTAGTTGAAATCCATAATCATTTAGAATGAAAGTTCGGGCAAGGGCGGATCGTTCCCTAAATCGTTCAGTTCCTGGCGATTTTTTCGGCATGATTTTGGTTAAATGCGGTAGTTGAAATAGTAGTAATTAATATATGGAAATTTCATTAACACAGTATTTTATATTTATAGGGTTTCTGAATCAAATCAAATTTTGAAAAATAAGCAAAATTGCTATTTCATCAATTCATTGTAAATTTAAGGTTTTTTTTTTTAATGAATCCACCCAAATTCTCAGAACTGTAATTTTGAGAATAAACTGATGACCACCCAAATTCTCAAAATTGCAGTTTTGAGAATATATTGATCAGATTCCAGTTGTATTTGTCAAAAATAAGGCGATTTGAATCATCGTGACACAGTTCCATGCGGTAGGTTTGAAGTTTTGATAGATATCCATACGAACAATTAATTTACAGATTTCAAATCGGCCTGGGCGCATTTGTAGCAGAAAATATGAGCATTCTGCCCGAACGAATCGACTATTAACGCAGAATGAAAGTTAACAACACACGTTAACAAAACTAAATCGATGTAAGCAAATTAATTTAGTTAAACCCAAAAGAAAACATTAAAACCAGAATTCGTTTTTATTAAATCTTTAATAATATCGTTTTCGAAAGATTACATACTATGATGTCTGCCACGACAATTGCTTAAATCTACTTATTCACAAAAACCCTATGTAATCACAGGGGCATTAACCCCAACGGCAAATTCAGATCCAAGCTTCTACCTCTGTCCGGCGAGACTCGCTCTTGTTCTTGCTCACGCTCTCTCCCCTTAAAGTCCCGATCGACGGCCTTCCAGTCGACGTCGCGGGTTCCATTCCCGCGGGGTAGAAAGTCCTCCCACTCGAATGAAGGCCGCCACAACGCCTGAGACGTAACGGCCTTGGCATCATCGGCCTTCCCCGCCTCGATGCATTTTGCAGCGGGCTCTTGCCGATTAGCCCCGCGGCTCCTCGAGCAGTGCCTCTCGGTGGCCTTGATTCGTTGCAGCAGAGCAAAGAATTCCTCAAAGCTGTCGGTGTCGGTATTGGTACCGGCGCATGGCCGCTTGGGACTCACCTCCGCTAAAGTTGAATATGATTCCAGAGAACGCTTCTTCGTCATAGTCTCCACGGTCGCGGGATCGATCTTCGAACCCATCAATATCATTCAACCTCGCGAGTCGCAAGGGCTAGCAGAGCGCTCAATATATCCTTCCAGCCTTCCTTTCCGGAAAATTTATATTTCGCGGCAAAATAAACGGCCGTGCAACGAATACCAAACGAATTTCCACGGCCTTTCTTTCTTCCCGGGAAACTTATAGTTCACGGCAAAATAAACATCTGTGCAACGAATACCAAACAATTTCCACAACACGAGCATTTAATACAGCAGACCAGGGCGCCGGTCACTTGACAACCCACCATTCAAATTGCTTCGTATTTTGGTGGAATGGGAAGAATTGGTGGATTTCTTTCCTTCTTTTTTTTTTAATTTGTTTGAAATTCGGTGAAAAAGGGTTGGAGTTTCATATCTAAGTAGTTAAGTTTGTATAGTTTTATAGTTTGAATCTATTTATATATTTAAAAATGTTAATTAAGTAATAGAAAATTATGATTTTCTCAAAAATTTTGTTGTCTAATTTAAAAAAAAAAAAAAAAACTCATCAAATTTTGACAACAATTTTCACAATTAATTACGTAGTAGTCTAAAGATTCTACCTTTTAACATTTTTTTTGATGATTTTTTCAGTTTGATTTTGCCTGAAATCAGGGGAAGAATGGTTGAATCTGCAGATTTGAGTGAGTGGCTAAGTTTGTATAATCCAAGTGTCTTGGAGGTTTTTCAGCACACTGAATCCATTTATACATTCAGAGATACAATTTAAATAACAGAAAATAGAGATTTTGTCCAAATTTACATCACCTAATTTCATCCAAAAAAAACCCCAAAATAGAAAGTTTAGCCAACACCATTAATTACATTACAGTTTCCACAATTCCAATCAAATTTTCACAACAATTTCCAAGCTTGTAATTACAGTTTACACAATTTCCAACAAAGAGTTCCCATCAAATTTTTTATTGGAGTAGAAAAAAACAAATAAAAAACGACAAAGAATTCCATCATTTTTTTTTTATTGGAGTAGGTAAAAACCATTGAAAAAAGGAGACGATTTGATTACTGTTTATCCCGCGCTATCTTTCCATATGAAGTATTTTCCGTCACGGATCTGGCCAACTGTACGACGTGGAAAACGTGACGTCATGTGATAACGCGGGCCTGAGGACATTTTGAGTGGCCACGGGACAACGACAACGACAAGTCTACGACCGAGACGGTCTTTCGATGACAGGCGGCCAGGGTTTGAATTTCAAATCCAACCCACCCGTCAAATTCGACGTTTAACATTAATTTACGAAACGTATTGAGGATTTCAACGAAATTTGCTGACGGGTATGGAAGAACTCTGACCGTATTTGACGTCGATGACATAAAACTAATAAAACAATGACGGCGGCATCTTGACGCCGATGACGTAAAACTAATAAATTGAAATATTTTAGATATCTCATACTGCAAATTGCAATCGTTGAAATATTTCGCACAACTACTCTTCCATTTCCATTTGGGGCAAAACAATGGATCTGAGTATATCCGACAGTGAAGATATTATAATCTCCAGACGGTACATGACGACACCAACTCGGCGATCTGAAATGTCGCGCAAATTATTCCTACGCATTTACCAATGTCGACACAACGCACTAGGTAACTTTATCGACCAGATAAACTTGCTATGACTGTCTGCGCTGGTCATCACAGGCAAGGCAGTGGAACCTTGGTTATTTGCAAGGTTTTTAGCAGAAAACCTGTTACAACCAAATTTTGGGCAAGGTTTTGAGCGGAAAACCTGTTACATCCAAATTTTGAGCAACATGAAATTTACCCTGTGCTTATATGGGGTACGCTCTTTCTGTAACTCAATTGGTTTTCAACATTCTTCCTGTTAACAACATTCTAGGAGGTTGTGAGTTCAAATTTATTAAGAGTTGTTATTAGTACCTTCTGTGTGTAACTGTATGGTCTAACGACCTAGTTGTAAAGGGTCTGGCAATGGGTGGCAGGTACAAAAGTAATGAGCTTCTGAAGTGGCAGTGTACATGTAATTTATCACGGTCCACTGTACTTAAAGAAAATCCATTGTGAAAGTTAAACCTCTTATCTGAAAATAGAAAAAAAAAAAAGATAAAGGTCTGGCAATGGGTGGCAGGTACAAAAGTAATGAGCTTCTGAAGTGGCAGTGTACATGCAATTTATCACGGTCCACTGGACTTAAAGAAGATCCATTGTGAAAGTTAAACCTCTTATCTGAAAATATAAAAAAAAAAAGATAAAAAATTAGTTGTGATGGGTTTTGTAATGGGTGACATATACAAAAGTAATGAGTATCTGAAATGACAAATCCAGTGTGAAAGTTCAACCTCTTATCCGAAAATAGAAAGGTAAAGAATTAGTTGCAATGGGTGACAGATATAAAAGTAATGAGAGTATTAGATACAAAAGTAATGAGAGGTAAAGAATTAGTTGCAATGGGTGACAGATACAAAGGTAAAGAATTAGTTGCAATGGGTGACACATACAAAAGTAATGAGAGTATCAGATACAAAAGTAATGATAGGTAAAGAATTAGTTGCAATGAAGTAATGATAGGTAAAGAATTAGTTGCAATGGGTCACAGATACAAAAGGTAAAGAATTAGTTGCAATGGGTGACAGATACAAAAGTAATGAGAGTATCAGATACAAAAGTAATGAGAGGTAAAGAATTAGTTGTAATGGGTGACAAATACAAAAGGTAAAGAATTAGTTGCAATGGGTGACAGATACAAAAGGTAAAGAATTAGTTGCAATAGGTGACAGATACAAAAGTAATGAGAATATCAGATACAAAAGTAATGAGAGGTCAAGAATTAATTGCAATGGGTGACAGATACAAAAGGTAAAGAATTAGTTGCAATGGGTGACAGATACAAAAGTAATGAGAGTATCATATACAAAAGTAATGAGAATATCTGAAATGGCAGTGAATAGGTAATTTATGACTAACCAAGACACTTAAACCAAATCCGCAGTGAAGGTGGAGCCTCTTAACCAAAAATAAAAATATTAAAAAAGTTTCGTTGTGATGGGTCTTGCAATGAGTAACCGGGACAATAGTAATGAGCCTCTTAAGTGGCAGTATACAAGTAATTTATCACTGCCCAAAGAACTTAAACCAAATCCACTTGTGAAGATTGAACCTCTTATCTAAACAGTGAACATAAAAATAAAAATAAATAACAAATTAGTTGTGATGGGTTTTGTAATGGGTGATATCTACAAAAGTAATGAGCCTCTTAAGTAGCAGTGGACAAGTAATTTATCACTATCCAATGAACTTAAACCAAATCCACTGTTAAAGTTGAACCTCTTATCTGAAAATAGGAAAAAAAAAGAGAAAAAGTAACCAACTAGTTCTGAAGGGTCTTGCCGGTACAAAAGTAATGACTAAAACCAAATCCACTACCTCTTATCTGAAAATAGGAATAGAAAAAAAAAAGAGAAAGAAAAGGTAACCAACTAGTTGTGAAGGATATTGCAGTACAAAAGTAATGACTAAAACCAAATCCACTATTAAGATTAAACCTCTTTTCTAAAAATAGGAAAAAAAAAATACTTAACTAGTTGTCAAGGATCTTACACTACAAGAGTAATGAGCCTATGAAGTGGACAAGTAATTTATCCCCTCCTTGCCAAGGGGCTTGAGCCGTAGGTACAAAAGTAATGAGCCTATGAAGTGGATAGGTAATCAATGGTTGACTTCTTGATTACTCCTATGACCATGCATAATCAATTTACTTTCTAGGTTAAACAAACTTGTTTTCTATTTTATATGATAAAATAATAGAGATTTTAGCTTTAGCTTAATTGGATAATAGTAATATTTTTTTATAAATTTATCTTAATTTTGGAGTTTTTTTTTCCATAAGGTGGAAAAACCTATCATAACTGAGTTGTCAACCCATCATCCTTATTTAAGAAAAATCCTACCACTAAAATAACTTATAGGTGGTTCCTAAAGGGACTCCTACCATATGCCTCTAGGTCTTGGGTTGTTAACATTAGTTTTAGGTCTTACTCCATGACTAGAAGGAGGTTTCAACTTATATAGTAAACTTACACACAGATTACTTCAAGAAAGATTAACAACAAGTTTCAATTTATATAGTATCAATATTAACAACATGTTTCAACTCATATAGTATCTTCAAGAAAGTCTGTATCCCATATTGTCATCGTTGAGGCTATCACACTAAGGTCATGTGCTTTCAAGTCTATTATAGGCTTCGTGGTGGTATTGGACCTTCTGTGTGCCACCTTTGTTTGAGGAATGATGAGACCACCCAACATCTTCTAGTAGACTGTGAGATCTCTAAATATATTTGGAAGGAAGCATGTTCTCTTTTAAAGCTTCATGATATCTGGGTTTCTCAGCCTTTGGTGGATAATTTGAAGTCATGGTTATTGGTATATGTGAGACATAATATGGTCCCCTTTTTCATTCTATGGGGCATTTGGAGGTTAAAAAACACTTTTTTTTTTTTAAATGTTGCTCGTAATGCTGATGGTTTATGCCTGAGAATAGTAAAGGCCATTAACGAGGTCTATGTTTTCGCTAATGGAGATAAGTTCACTCAAATTTTAAATCTGATTTATTTTGGATATAATCCTATCGGATTTTTCGATGAAGTTGCTACAGTTTCTTCAAGTGGTGTTGGTTTAGTCTTAAAACTCAACAATTCTCATTTCTTCAAAGCTTACTTGGCGATTGGCTCAGGCACAAATATCAGAGGTGAGTTAGCTAGTTTATGGGGATTTCTTTTTTCTCTCTCGGGTTTCAAATTATCGACTTGATGGTGGTTGGAGACTCTAAGGTCGTCATAGACTAGTTTGTTGATATTTCTTCCTTGAATGTTCTCTCTTTACAATGTTGGAAGAGAAAGACTTTGGAGCTCAAATCTGCTTTCAATTTGATATAATGTTTCCATATTCACCGATCTTTTAACTCTTTGGAAGATTATCTTTCTAAGTTTGCTTTGGATAAGCAGGTTGGAAAGATGTTTTTGAAGAATTTGTTGATTCCTTTGTAGCCAATGTTGGCTCCTTCACTATATTTTGAAAGCAGTTTATGGTCTTTTTCTAGTTTTGAAGATTTGGTATCCAACTTTTTTGGTCTTGTAATCTTCAGACTTTGTGGTCTTTTTGGAAAGTATGTATTATCTAAAGTGAAGATGTCCTAGTATTTGTCTTTAGGTGTTGTCTCTTAGACAAATATATGATACTTTGGTAGTTGTAGTCATGGCTATTGACTCTATCTGTCTATTTTGTACTAGAAAGTTTATTTTGATTCTAATGAATATCATCGAAACTGTTTTTTCCTACAGAAAAGTAGCATCTAAGGAAATAAAATAGTATATGATTTTTGTTGGCTAGATCTAATAGGAGTAAAACTACAAAATATTTGTCAATTACATTCCATCATTATAGCTAATACACCAAAAAGTGAGATAAGAACTATATCAAAATGAAGAACTACAAAAATTGAGTATCGTGCTCCTACATAAATTCTTCACATATATAGTGTGACTTCTCGAAATTCTTCATATATATGACTCCTACATATGAAGAGCCTCCTTGGATAGTTGATTAGCCATGATGCTAAGTTTACCAAAGATGTGAGAAAAAGTGACTTCTTGAAGCTCGTCAAAGCAGACCCAAGTTTTCAATATGAATTGTCTCTTGGATCCATTGTATAACCAACTATGAATCTCCATATATGTGTGTGTTTCTTTCTCATAGGTTATAGGTCCAAACCCAGAAGGAGATAGGATATGTACACCTCCATAAACTAAGAAGTCAAATCATTATAGGGAAAATGTCCCTTGTTCTATAAACAAGGAGATCTCATATATTTATTTGGTATCTAACAACCTTTGCTCTTAAAAATAAATTATTATTATTATTATTATCATTATCAGTTTTTTTTTTGTTTTTTCTTTTAATTTTAATATTTATGAATTCCAATGTTTTTTCAATTTAATTCATTACACACCTATACATCTATATATATTGTATATAAATAACATTAGTATAGATAGTCATTATTAATTTTTATGTGTAGAGATAACTCACCACTTTTATTATAAAATTTTTTCCATATAATAAAAACATAAATAAAATTATTAAAAAACACCTTATACATCCATAAACTATGTTGACCTTAAAGTTTACAATACATATAAAGTTAATCACTTGTGTTTTTTTTATAATTTGAAAAAAAATATAACTTAAAATCGATTTATTTATTTATTTTAAGTAAAAAAGGGAAGTTCCTGCTATATTAATTGGCAAAAATTACAGCTGTACTTAGGCTGCCATCCGTTCCGTCGCTTGAGCGGAAACCGAAACGATGTCATCCCTTATCCAAAATAGACGATTTACCATTAGTCCTGCCCATAGGAAACCAAGACTGATGGGGTTTCATTGTCTGAACTATGACTATTGTCTTGCAAAAATTAGCTAGAAGCATACACAGAACTCTAAATATTAAGACTGGAATCTTAAGCAAGACCATGGCAATTACCCGGTGGTGTCATAGGTGGCATATACATCCTGAGCAGTTTCCTTAGATATCATCACGAAAAGATGCGCACAAGTTGGGCATCTCTGCCATGCTGGCGCATTGGAGAAGGCATCATAGAGCATATCCAGATGCTAACCCATGAGGGTGCCATGGTGGACTTGGTCCGCCATCTGGCCTCGCAAATCAAACAACAATTTAAGGTGATCTGGGTGGAAGAAAGGTGGCAAGACACGCCACTAATTCTGCATGGATGAGATGGGAGGTGGTGTGAAGACTATGCCACCCTCCCTCGTCGTGTCTCCCTGTCGATTTTCCTCGGCCTCACTTGAAGTTGCATCTCTTTGTTGCTCCATGTCTGCTTCCCTGCCAATGCCCTCATTCTGTTCGCCTTCCATGCTGTCATCCAAGGTGCTTCCAGCTACTGGTACTGTTGTCTGAGAGGCCATCTCTTCCAGTATCTCCTCCTCTATGAAGCAGGTGGGAAATTATTCATGTTCCTAGATAGTAGCCAGCATGGAGGCCTCCTCTCGAAAATCGCTTGGTGGCTTCCAATTGTCAAGGACCGTAAAGAGGAGATGCTCCGGGGGAACCTGAATTGGCTCCTCCGAGATAACTTCTTCAACATATGCCATTGGATCCTCCGGGATAGCTTCTTCAACAGACTCCCTGGGAGGAGTTCTGAGCACAATTCTTCTACGTGCGATTTGGGTCTGATCCATAGAGAGCGCTCTTTCCATCCTTTCCATCCTCCTTCGTCGGGCAGCAAAGGCGTACCAAGCAGAGCCACGGCATGGCTTCCCCCTTTCGCGTGGAATCGAGGTGTAAAAGCATGTAGAAAGTGTGCAGAGGATGGAATGGTCACTGCTCCAAAGCTCATCGTTGTAGAGATGGTGCAGGATAAAGATGAAATGGACGAAAGCACGATGCTGACACATCATAAGCGAGAGGGCGGATGGGACGTCCAGCTCCATTAAGTCCCCCTCGTAAATAAACTGCAACATTGGACTGCTCGCGCAAGGGGCAAGTCCTTTGTCAGGAGAGAGGCAGTTGGAGCTAGCTCCCTTCCTTAATGCTAAGGGGATGGGAGTCGACCGACCTCATTTATGGCCAGGCCTGGCTTTGCTCCAGGTGTCTCATTTGGTCTGCGTGGCACCCAATCCGGGGGTAGTAAGTCTCTGTTGGCAAGGTCTTGGCAATGTTTCGAGAGATCATTGCAGGCATAAGTTTGAGCCTTCCAGTGTATTTGCTCCATCTCAGTGTTGACTCCTTCATTTGCTAGGTAGTCCGCTACTTTGTTTGCTTCCCTTTTTACGTGAGAAGGGATAATGGTAAGGTTGGGACAGAGGAGCGCTTTGAAGTCTTCCAGTAGTCCCGAGAGACGCCAGTTGGGTGAGATTTCTGAAGGATGTTCGCCATGGATAATTTTGGTGATGAGTTGGATGATAATTTGAGAGTCCCCCTCCATGATGACCCTTTGGTAGTGATTGTCCATTGATACCTTGAGGCCTCTTAGTAGACTTAGAAGTTCAGCTGCATTGTTTGTATTTTCGCCCAGGAAGCCTGCTACAAGGTGAAGGATCTCACCATTTGAGTTTCTAAGAATTGTCCCGTAACCCACTGGTCCTAGGTTGCCTTTTGAGGCGCCATCAAAATTTATCTTTATGAAGCTCGTTGGAGGTGGGGACCAAATTCTTGGGCTGCAAGGAGGGTGTCTGACTGTATTCATGGTGGCCTGATTTTGCATGTTGAGATTCCAATTTTGAAAGATGCATCATCTTCTGGATTGCAGATCAGGTCGTCTGAAGTCCACAACTTACTTTTGATTGTTTCACGTATAAATGTTGCTATTCTCTCCCATATTGAGGCAGGGGGGGAAGCTTTTGAGTGGAAAATCCTTTTGTTTCTTTCCTTCCAAATTTGCCAATGGGTGAAGCCTGGGAGAAGCTACCAAATACGCTCAAGAATTGGGTAGTGAAAAGAGATCGAGTCCCAGTTCTCTAATGTATCCTTGATATTGTTTCCATTTCGATTAAAGCGATGCATTGTTTGGGATCCTCGGCCTCAAATCCACTGGTTGTAGTGACAGTTGTTGAGAAGGTGTTCCATTGTCTCCTCTTGTTGTTGGCAGAGGGTGTAGATTGATGGGCCTATGAAGCCTCTTTTTCTGAGGTTGTCCCAAGTGAGGATGTGGTTTTGTACTGTGAGCTAGAGAAAAATTGAAACTTTGGGCCAAAGGGCAAAGTTCCAAATTCTGCTCCAGATGCTCTCTTGAGCGTGGTGCTGGTAGTTCCCCTGCAGATGGTAGGCTTATTTGACTGAAAAGTTACATGTTGTGGAGTGCCCCCATCTAAGAATGTTCATACCTTCCCGAATTGGGATTTTCCTGTGGCTTGCGCAGGCTTGACAAGCCTCGAGATCCACTTTCCCTGAGAGCTGAAGTTCCTGATTTTCTGTTCTCCATTTCCGCCAAGCCATGTTCCTGTCAATTGTTCTCCATAAATCTTTGACCCATTTGAAGGCTTCCTGTTGTAGCGCTTGCCTGAGGGGGCTAAGTTCTTCCAAGTTGGTTAGGGGTGTTTGTTGTTGCCAAGAGTCCTACAAGAATAGTGCACTTTCCCCGTTCTTGATTTCCTAGAAGGCATGCTTCTGGACTAGAAGGCGATTTTTCCAGGCCGTGTTCCAAATGTTAGAGCCCTGGATTTGGTCATTGAGTTGGATTAATTGATCAGCTCGGGTGGTTGAGGCATACTTTTGTTTCCATATTTGTGCCCATAGTTCAGTGGGATGCTTGAGCCATCGCCACCACATTTTGGCTCCCATGACTTGATTTATCTTTCCAGGGTCGTGAAGGCCAAGGCCGCCTAGATTTTTGGGTTTGCAAAGCTTCTCCTAGCTTACCAAAGCCCATATTTTGTTAGGTTGATGCCCATGCCATAAGAATTTTCGTTGGAGGCCCCTGATTGCTCTGATAACCGATTTGGGCACTGTCAAGGCAGTGAAGAGGTAGGTGGGCAGGGCTTGTAGGACTAGCTTAAGGAGGACTAGTCAAGCCACAATGTTTAGTGGTCTGAAGATTCAGTTATTGAGCCTATGGGAGATGGATAGGAGCAGGTTGTCCCAAGAAATAGAGCGCGCTGGCTCTCCCGTGAGGGGGATACCTAGGTAGTTGGAAGGAAGGGAGCTCTTGGGTATGCCCAGGAGTCAGGAAACATGATTTTGGACAACGATCGGTGTGTTGAAGAAGTAGAGCTTGGATTTGTCAAGGTTAAGAACCATGCCTGAAGCTTCCACAAAGTTAGAGAGAATAGAGTTGAGCTTGTTGGCTTCAAACGCTGTGGGGGTGTTCATAAGCAAGGTGTCATCGACAAACTGGCTATGCGAGGGTGCATGTTTGAGATTGTGGAGGGGTAAGCCAATAAGGGAGCCTTCCAAAATCGTCGCCTTGATATAGCGTCCTAGTCCTTCCGCCATCGGGACAAAAAGGAAGGGAGAGAGAGGGTCTCCTTGGTTGATGCCTCTAGCGGGGGAGAAGGGTTTGGATGGGACTCCATTGACCAATATTGAGAAAAAGGCCAAAGAGGTGAGCTTGAGGATCTAGTTCACCCAAAGTTTATCAAAACCAAAGGATTTGAGTATGGAGCGAAGGTACTTCCAACTTAGTCTATCGAAAGCTTTTGAAAGGTCGAGTTTGATGAGCATTCTTGGATTTTTGGTCATCTTTAGTGATTCGATCACCTCGTGAGAAAGGATGACGCTGTCCATGATCTGTCACCCTTCCACATAGCCAACTTGTTATTTGGACATGACAAAGGGGAGGATTGGCTTTAAGTGTGTGGTTATTACCTTAGTGATTATTTTGTAGATGATGTTGCAAAGGGAGATTGGCCTGTACTACTTTGGATGAGTGACTCTCTCCTCTTTCGGGATGAGGGTGAGAAAGGTGGTGTTGAGGGCCAAGAGTACTTGTCTTGAGGTTCTAGATTCCTCCATAACCTGCCAGACTTCTGCCCTTATTATGTCCCAACAGCGATGGAAGAAATTTGTGATGAAGCCATTGGGCCTTGGCGATTTCCCTAAGGGCATTTCCTTGACTGCATGGTCCACCTCTTCTTGGGTAATCGGTCTCATTAAGGCCTCATTCTTCTCTTGAGTAACTAGTGAGGGTATATGCCTAGTTATTTTCTGTATTGCGTCCTCCCTATTCTCGTTGGTTTCTGTGAGAAGCTCTTTGTAGTAGGTGTTTATCTCCTCAGCTATAAGGTTGTGTTCTCTTATAGGATTTCCTTGAGTGTCCTCTAGTTGGGTTATCCGATTGATGTATCTGTGGTGCACCATTGCACGGTGGAAGAACTTTGTGTTCCTCTCGCCCTCTTTGAGCCATTGTACTCTGTATTTCTGGCGCCACATAATTTCTTCTTGCTTTTTCCGATCGTCTAATTTTGCTTGGAGTTCCTCCTCTTCTTTCATTAGGTCTGGTGACCTGAATCCAGAGATGAAAGTTCGTTGCAGGGCTTCCAGTCTATGTTCAATTTCCTGCATGCGTTGGAATATGTTTCCAAGGGTAGTTTTGTTCCAGATCTTCAGGTGTTGCTTGAAGTTTTCAAGGCGCTGCTGGAATCTGTACATGCATGTCCCATGATATATTTCTGCCTCGGCCCACTAGGACTTTGCGAGCTGATGGAAATCAGGGTGAGATTGCCAGAGTTTCTCAAAGCGGAAGGGTTTGAGTTTGGGAGTGTCCCCTGTGTCCAGACAGAAAGAAATGGGCCAATGATCTGAGCTCGTTTTTGGTAGGATATTTGCTTCCATGGCAGGATCCTCCTCTAGAAGGGCTTCCGTTATGAGGAAGCGGTCTAGACGGCATGCCACTTGCTGGTGACCAGATCTACGATTGGACCAAGTAAATATGTCATTTCGGGTTTCAATATCTACTAGGTTTAACTGTTCAATAAGTTATTTGAACTTACCACTGTCTTTCTCCAGCCACTTGATTCCTCCGGTTTTCCCCTCCAGCATCAGGATCATATTGAAGTCTCCCCCCAAGACCTAATTGGGCGTGTTCAAAAGCATCTTGATGTGATCGATTCTTTTCAGGAAGATTTCTTTATCGTGTGGGCTTTGCAATCCATAAACATTAGTGATGCCTCCTTCCTTGGTTGACCATGTGACCATAAAATGTGTCGTAAGCATGCCTATGGTGGAGAAGGCTTGACTCAGTGTGACAGTGTTAGGGTTCCATAGAATGGCTAGTCCTCCGGAAGTGCCCACGGAGTCGGAGTAAATGAAATTTCATCCACGCCAACTCCAGTGAAAGATGGTTTCATCTTTTGTTCCCGCACATTTACTCTCCTGTAGCAGGAGGGTATCTGGGTTTTCTACCCTTATGCAGTCTCAAAGGATCCTCTGTTTGGATCTATCGTTGAGTCCTCTGATGTTCTAGGTGATTATATTCATCATGATGAATAAGGAGGTGGGTGGAGGTATCCTTCCAAGAGCCTTTGGATCTGTCCTGATTTGAGCAGGAGATTTCCTACTTCTTTTATTAGCTGCTGGGTCATTTTGCGTCCCCTCCTTTTGTTTTCCCATGGTGCACGCTTTGGGTCTATGCTTGGATCTATGGCTATGCCCAACTGGGTTGTGGATCCAGCTGTGGAGTCGATGAAGACTTTGTGGACTTTGAAGATTTGTTCTACAGGGATGGTTTGCAAATCCTTGCGATTAAGTGCTTCTTTGAGTTTTTATAGATCTATGTCCTCTAGATCTTGGTCATTCAGTTGCATATGGGTGTCCCCATTGGTCCCAAGTTTTTCCCTTGGGGTAGCCTCTTGGTTCTGTGAGGGGGAAGTGTCGGCATGGCCTTTCCCTTTCTCTTGATTTTTTTCTTTGTGTGGGTCTTGGATCTCCTCGTCTTCCGACAACTAATTTATAATGTCATAAGAATTTTTGGTGGAGATCTTTGGAGTGGTGTCAAGATTCTATTTCCTTGGCGGGTTTTTCTTTTGGCTTGTAACTGTGGTGAATCCATCTTTTTTCTTAGTTTCTCCAGCTTTGGGACCTGGGCATTCAGGGGGCAGTGTCTGAAGAGATGGCCATGCTCGTGGAATTTTCTGCAACGAAAGGGTATGTGTTCATAGTCGATTGTTTGGCTCCAATCCTCATCTTGATATTCCAGGGTAACAAATCCAGGTAGAGCTCTTGAGATGTCCATGTAAACACATATTCGTGCATAGGAGGTGTATTTTCTTTGCTTTGTAGCTTCCAATAATTTGACATATCTCCCCATTGTATTCCCTATTCACATGAGTATCTCTTCCAGCCAGAATTCTTGGGGTAGGGAGTATAGTGTGATCCACACTAGAGCCATTGTGAAGTCCTCCTTTTCTGGGCTAAAGCAGTATGTCCAAAACCTCAGGAATAGCCCAACTGAGTTGTAGAAATACGTCCCATTATCGAATATTCTGTCCTTATCTTCGAGGTTGTAGAGGATGATCATGAAAAAACCTTTGGAGCTTAGCTGAACCTCATAATCTCCTTTAGGGTTCCACCAGTCCTTGATCCACCGTGTTAGATCCCGCTTAGAGGGCCAAAGTCCTAGGAACTTGCCGATTAGGGCATGTTCCCGCATGAACTGGGTGTGCTCATCGACTCTGGTTGAGTTGATGAGATATCGAGGAGGTTTTTTTTACTGTGGAATGCATTTGCCAAGTTCCCATCCATGAGGTGCTTTTGGATGAGACGAGCTTGATTCCACATCCATTTATTTTTTGAGTCCCTATTCTTTGGAGAGGATCTTCTCTCGTAGATGCGACGGCGGCTCAAAGGTAGGTTTCTTGGCTCTCGTCTCGGCCCTGTCATTGGAAGTAATGTTGTTGTACGAGGGGGGTTCCCCCCTCCTCCGGACTCATCGGGTCTTCTCAATCTTCAGTATTTAACTGTACCTATGTGGTGCAGGCGGCAAGCTCGACAATAGGTAAGTCAGTGCATGCAGCGTTTGCAGAAGAGGTGTTGCAAAGCTCCAAGGTTTCCACCAAAATATTCAATCGATTTATTTATGTTACGATGTGGGATTTCATATTTTTTTTAATAGAGTTTCTTAGCTTTACTTATATTATATAATATGACATATTTTACATATTTGTCAACTTTATATTGCACAAGTAGTTCATTTTTCTTGTAGTTAAAAACTCAATAATATTATAAAAGATACTTCATATATAAGAATTTAATTCGTCTTGGTGTAACTAAAAAATTGATAATATTATAAAAGACACTTTATGTATGAATGGTTTAAAATACTTTAGGAATCTTTTAATAGTTTAGAGAATTTCTGGTTGTTTATTTTATATTATTTTTTTATATATTTTGAATGACATCCTTTTTTGGATTAAACATTTTGTACAAGGGAAAGCTAACTATTCTGAAGAGGATTAAGTAGTTGAAATTCTAAAAATGGGAAAAGTTATTTTTAATCCTATCGTTTATAGGGTTTTTAATTTAGGAACCAAAAAATGGCTTCCCTAGACATTGGATTGAAAACTACATTGTTCTTATTATTAAAAGGAGTGAGAAAGATAATCTTCAAATTATATGATTAGTTTTATTTTAGATAAGTTATATAAAATTATTTTTGAAAACAAAATTAATTTATAGTTGGAAAACTATGGAAAAAGAGTTAAAGGCCAACTTGATTTTAGAAACTACCATTCAAACATTCAAACGTGGATTATCTAATCACTCTCCATATTACTATCATTCAAAAGTGGCCCATCTAATCACTCTCAAAATTATTGACTAGGAATGTTAAGATGATAAAATTGATCTTCTTTTTTGCTCCATTGACTTTAAGAATTTTTTTGATACAATGTATATAAAAAAAAACTTTGGAAGAGATTAGAAGAACTAAAAGTTCCTTTAGAATTAAGATATGCAACAATGAGGTTGTATAAAAAACCTATAACTAAGTTTAGGAACAATGTGGGATGGAAAAAAGAAATTAATTGTAATATAAAGATTAAACAAGGTTGTCCATTGTCCCCTTCCCTTTTTGGAATTTATATTAACAAGTTGGAGGCATGTTTGGAATAAGCAAGTTGCATTAGCACTACCTTAGCTGAAATAGTCATCATTCTTTTTCTTTACCATGATGATATTGTTGTTTTTTCAGGGAGCCCTTAGGATTTTGAAAATCAACTAAAAATTCTCAAATATTTATATTTCAATGTCGGTATGTTGATAACTATTAAGAAGACTAAGGTTATGATCGTCAAGTCTAAGAAAGTCACTTACCTTAATTTTATTTATGACCATAACAACCTAGTGGAAGTTAATTTCTACGAGTATCTTGGAGTTTCCTACATCATAAGCTCAAATGAACTATAGTGTGGAGAAAATGATTAATGGGGGGTGGAAAGCCTATTTTAGTCTCAGGAATACATGAAGAAGTGGATTTTTAGTTCTGGGAGAAAAACAAATTCTTCTTTGATACCCTTTTTATTCCAATTATTCTATATGGCTATAAAGTT
>ML849848.1:0-14694 GCA_009831015.1 Picea engelmannii
CTCAAAGGAGGGCTACCTCATCTAATAATCAACACATTATGCAGTCCAAGTGTTTTTCCAACTCCTCTTCTAGACAATATTCTATTTGGGGTTTCCTGCATTTATCCTTGGACGTTAGGGGATCTATCTCTAGTGGACCCTAATACACTTGTATTATTTGTATTATGGACTTTGGATCCATTGTCCTTACACATTTTCTTTCCATACTTGCTCTCTGTTATCTGTGTTCAGTGTCCAGTCTTCAGGGCTCATCTTAGATCAATAGTTTGCATTCAACATATTAATTTATATATGAATCTTGTTTGTCTTACCACATTGTATTGTGTTTATTGTACTCAATTTGATGTAATTTTGTGGTCATTTTTTGGACATTAATAAAATTATCTTATCTTATCTTATCCAGAAACTAGCACACATATCTGCTAAATATGGCCCAAGTAGTGCATCCTCCATCCCCGTGCATCAGTGGAAAATTCAAACTGAATATTCTCTAAGTAGTGAACACATCTCCAAGCATTGAACATATGTTTGCTTGATACACAAGCCAACCCAACATATAAAATATAATGATAATCTTAAATTATTAAATTAAAAGTTTCCATTTCCTTTATTTTTCCTTTTTACCCTTTTACTTAATTTTTTTACATTGTCATTAAATATTCGAGGACGTTTGAGAGAAGTTCCAACATGATCAAACCTCATATAAAGAAGCTATAATTTCACATCCCAACCTGAATTCAACAAACCTAACAATTTTTATGATTCCAATGTTTTAGGATGGGTCTGGCATGGATGGCTTGTTGTAGAAGTCGGTCTACAAAAATAGGACTCACTTGATGTGCACATCACTATGGAATAGAACAAGTTGAGTTGTCTCCAAGAAATATGTGTATTAGGTCCAAGTAGGGTGCAACTCCTTTGATAAAAATATAATGATGTGTTCCTCCTCTAGATGAGCGCCTACCTTCCCTTAATAGATGAGCTCTTTCTTGATAAAGAAACACCTCCTTGGATAACGTGTACCTAAACCGAAATGAAGTAGAAGTCACTTGAAGTGAATTGGAAGTCAATTGAAGTAAATAGCTAGTGAATTAAAGTGAAAGTCAACCTCATAGGAAGGATGAACTCATCGAACTCAAATATAGGAAGAATGAGTTCCCCTAAAGTGGTGCATCCCCCTTTTCGAGAATAGGTTAGTCTCCATCTTAAGAAACTCCAACATTAACATGTGCATCGACAAGAATGAATTGAAGTCTACCAGAATGAATTGGAGTGAAATTTAAGTCCACTAGATTGAATTGAACTAAAATAAAGTGGAGTGACGTGAAATTCAATTCGAATTGAACACCTCATGAGTAGGGAACACTCTAGTTGATAATATTTCATGTGGGGTCCAATATAGAAGGAAATGAATCCTCCACAAGTAATGTTCCCTCCTACCCTTAATGATCCGAAAAATCATTAGATGCGTAATTAGGCATCAATTCATATAAACATCTATTTGATCTTCGAAATAAAAATGATTGTTTCACTGATTGAAAAATACATGTGAATTACTTGTCTACCCAAATACACTTTAATGATAAACAACTTACAAATAACTGAGCGAAAATAGAACAACAATATTGAAATCACATAGACAAGTTTGATAACGGAGTTCACCCAATTTGGGCTATGTCTCTAGGTTTGCTTCCAATAGAGACCTCTTTATTAATGCTCAAATGCTTGCGTTTTACAATTCCCTTTTTGCACGTTGCTCAAACTCAAAAACAAAGTATGCTATTGAATTCCTTCCAAAATTTCAATAAAAATGAGTATAAAGTTAATAAATTTTGTGTCGGAACCCCCGGGCATGCATTATGTTGCTGCCTCCAAGTCTAATTACCCTCGAGCACAAAATTCAAGACATCGTACTCTGCATTCTTGTGTGTACTTGTCTCAGTCTGCGTGCCCATTAAATAGGCCACAGGCCCCTTAACCTCTGACTAGAAATTTATGATAGAAATTAATATTTGTTAGGCAATTTATAACCAACCTGCACCCTTAGTGCAATTGGTTAAGTTGTTGGCACATTATATAGTGTGTCGCAGGGTCAAACCCTGTGAAATATGACATATGGTTTGCATATAGTTTAAACTCTGTGAAATATATGTGGTGGTTTAATATGGTATAACCCTTATGGATTAACATATGGTTATATTGTATACATATGTCTTGGGGTTGAGGTCTTAGCCCTCGTCCCTTTTCCCCCCATTTAAAATCTCCAACAAAACTTAAATATATATGCACCCATATATGGTTAAGAACCATATGTCAGGTATAGTGGTGAGGTCGTTCAGTTATTTGGAGGGAGACCCGGGTTCAATCCGCTGAGATCCAACAAAATTTTAAACAACCTCATTCATAATTGGCCAATGGGAGGATGCCACGTGGTAGCCTCTAATCGGCTTATCATTGCCACGTGTCAAATGCCTATTGGTGCCAAGTCACCTTCCTGGTTGGATGTACAGTGTGCCATGTGGCATTTCCTGGTGTGGCAATGTCAGCACCATATGGTCGTGCCAGGTGTCACCCTTACAGTGGTGACACATGTCACCTTTGACCCTGTTGACTTTGACTTTTTTCCCTAGTTTGAACCAAAATTTGACAGTCCATAACTTTTGCATACGAGCTCTATTTGAGATGATTTTAGCATCGTTGGAAATATATTGTTGAGCTCTATGCATTGATGGCATTTTTGAGAGAATTTGGGACGACTGAAGTTTGATCATTTCTGAACCCTTTTGGATCTCTATGAGCGTTCTGGATCCTCCTGGTCCTCTGTGAGCATTTTGGATCCTCCTGGATCATTCCTACCCATTGGAAGCATTTTGGACCACTAATTTTTTTTATTAATGAGCACCTAAGTGAGGGTAAATCTCCCTCATTCTTCCAACCTCCGTGCACTTTTCTTTACTTGGTTTAACCCCTTTAAGACCAACTCAAAGATATTCCACATCACTTTTCTATGAAGTCTTGATTATTTTGTTGAGAATAACATATGTCTGTAGCTTGTCTAAATACTCTGGAGAAAAATAATCAACTGTCGTAACCTGAATACTTTCATCTTCATCCATAATCATAGGAGGCTCATAATGCTTCAAATTCTCAACATTTACCACTGAATACATTTTGCATGTAGGATGGTAGATCTAAACAAAAGGCATTAGTACCAATATTTTCTAAGAACTTGAATGGACCATATTGGATTGGCCTTAGATTTTTACCTTCACCCTTCATTCTATCTTTGCTGATATGTAACCATACTTGATCACCGACTTCGAACTAAAGATAAACCCGATGTTTGTCATATCTTTCCTTATACTTAGCTTGGCTCTTCTCCAATTGTTCCTTTATTGCTTAATGTACTTGTTGGATCTTTTGGATGAACCTTTTAGCTTTATCTGTATCATCTTGTCCATCTTCTTACTTGCTTCTCCAAAAGAAAATTCCATAGGTGATTTAGGCAAGTACCCCAAACATACTTCAAAATGAGTTTTCTAAGTAGAAGAATGCATGGCATGATTATAGGCATGTTGTACATGAGGAAATGTTTTATCCATAACTTAGGATGCTTGTTGTAGTATCCTTGAAGTAGATGTGCCATTGTTCTGTTTACCACCTCTATTTGTCCATCTCTCTGCAAATGAAAAGTTGTGCTCTTCTTTAGATTAGTGTCCATCAGCTCCCATAAATGAGACCAAAAATTTCCCAAAAAGCGAGTCTCGATCTGATATAAAAAATGTAGGCAGCCCGAAATGAACCCATACATTAGTAAGAAGCATCTGTGTTTTCTATTCAGTTGTGACTTGTTTCTTGCATGGCATTAAGATACACATCTTATTGAATCAATCCACAAAAACATATAAATAATCATGACCTGTCGTGGACATTGCAAACCCTCTACAAAATCCATGGATATACTTTCCCATGGATGATAAGGTACTAGAAGAGGCATATATAATCCCAACTTTTTGTTTCTAGGCTTGCTTGTGGCACACATAACACACTCTTTTATATACTTGGAAACTAACTCATTCATTCGTGGCCAATAACAATATCTTTGCAACTGTGTTATTGTCTTACCAGCCCCAAAATGTCCAAAAATGAGAGATGATGAGCTTCTCTAATTACATTCACTCTTTCATCTCTGGGTATACAAAGTTTTCTAAGATGATATAAAAATATTTCATGCATATAATAATCTGACTGTTGATTGCCATGAGTTAATGCTTCATATAAATCTTTAAAATCATCATCCTTATCATACTATTCAGTATAACTTTCATGAGCTAAAGGATTATACCTTAGTATTGTAGATGTATTAATCACTGGTCTTGACAAGATATCTGCAACCTTGTTATGAATACCTTTCTTATACTTGATTACCAAATGAAATTGTTGTAAGAAATCCATACACCTGAAATGTTGTGACTATTGTAGCTTGGTTTGTGACTGCAAATACTGTAATGGTTGATGATCTATATGAATTATTGTCTCCTTTCCCATTAAGTAATGCTTCTATTTGTTCACACTTTGTACCAACGCATGCAATTCCTTATCGTATGTTGGATAGTTAATCACAACCTGAGTAAAAGTCTCAGAATGATAACATATAGGTTTTCCTCGTTGTATCAAGACTACTCCCATGGCATATCTGCTTGCATCGGTTTGATTCTCAAATGGTTGTTACAGATATGACAGAGCCAAAATTGGTGTGGTAATTATCTTTTCCTTCAATTTCTAAAAGGCTTTATGTTGCTTGTCTCCCCATTGAAAGACCTTTTTTACAATTATTAATGCATGCAGAGGAGTTGCTATGATAGAAAAATTAGCAATGAAATTTCTCTAGTACTATACTGCTCCTAAGAAGCTCCTAACTTCTGTGGGAGTAGTTGGCTTGGGCCAATTCACAATGACTTCTACTTTTGCAGGATCTATCTTTAGTTGGACGTTTCCTACAATATATCCCACATATACCAGAGAAGTTTTGTCAAATTTACATTTAGACATTTTTACATACAACTTCTCCTTCTTCAAGAGTTCAAAGATTGTCTTGACATGCATTATATGATCTTCCCATATTCGACTAAAGATCAATATATCATCTAAGTAAACGATGAAAAAATCATCCATGTAAGGCTTGAACACATCATTCATCACCCTCATATATGTCGCAGGTGCATTTCATAACCCAAATGGCATAACTAACCATTCAAACAACCCCTTCCTTGTTTCGAAAGCAGTTTTCTGTATATCACTTTCTGCAATTCTGTTCTGATGGTAACCACTTCTCAAGTCCAACTTGGTGAAATAAACAACATTCTTTAACTGATCCAATAAATCATCAATTCTTGGAAGAGGATAACAGTTCTTTACTGCAATCTTGTTCAGTGCTCGGAATTCAATACAAATCCTCCACATGCCATCTTTCTTTGGAACTAATGAAATAGGGGATCCACATAGAGAGAAACTTGGCCTTATAATTACTTTGTCAAGAAATTCTTGAACTTGCTTCTTTATCTATGCATTCGCTAGTACTGGTGATCTACACATACCAATGTTAGGAAGAGGAGCATCCAGATAAAAATAGATTTCATGTTCAACCTCCCTCTTAGGAGGCAACCCTGTAGGTTCCTGAAATAACTCGTCATAGTTAGATATGATTTTAACCAACTCATGTTTATGACCTGGATCACAACCTGATAAATAATCAGATATATCTTCTTCTTTCTGTTTCAATATCATGAGAACAAAATATTTAATTGCATTCACGAGTCTTTTCATTTTCCCTGTTCTCACTAAAGAAACATTAGTTTTGATTCGATGAGCTCTGGCAATAAATTCAACCGCGTCCTTGAAAAGGTGATATTTATTTTCTTCACGATAGAATATTGCTTCATTTCAAATAGATATGGACTACCCAAGACAAAGCCACAAATGTCAAGAGGCACAACATCTAGCTCAACCTCGTCAAAGAACTTAGTTGTAATTGAAAATATGATCTTACATTGTTTGATCACCTGCAACTTAGCATCTTCACACACCCAACCTAATGGGTATGGATTTTCATGAGGAGTCGTATTTAAACCCAACTTCTAAACAATTTCTTCAAATATTAAGTTAACTTGAGATCCACTGTCAAACAAAGTATCTACCTTTGTATGTTTAACTATAACCTTGACATGGAAAATCTCACTTGTTTTCTTTTGATCAATATCACTTTCCAATTTGACAGATTGAACTGAAGAATTATAATTGATATTAGATATACCTTTAATTTCTATTGCCATGATCTTAGATTCATTCCCATAATCTAATCCTAGATCCTGTCGAGTTGATGCAGTAGTCTTCTGCTTCCATTTATCCTTTAACTTCTTTGGTTGTAATTCTAGATGCAGCTTCCAACACTATGATTCCTCATGTCCCTTTTTCTTACAATGGGAACATGTAGGTCTTTCCTCAGCTTTCTTTTCTGTTGCTGACTTATTACTCTTCCATTTTCAGTTTATTCAGCCGCATTCGGCCATTTTGTAATCCACAGAGATATCATAATACAAACTTTGCAGTCCTTTGTTGCATTTATTATTTGTATGATCATTTATATGTTGTAAACCATTGATCCTACACACACATTGGCAGTGTTTCCTAGACTAGCCAAGTCAGGAACATTACACTTTACCTTGCATTAGATGTTTCCATTCTATAATTATTGTTTGCGTATAAGCTAGTGGATATAATTGTTTTTTTATGGCCTTAGTAAATTTATCCCAAGAGGAGATTACTTTACCGTTTTGAACAAGATCAAATTGCATCTTACTCTCCCACCATATCAAGGCTGTGCCACTTAGTCGAAGATCAACTAATTGTATCTTTGTAGTGTCGTCCACGATCTTTTGAACCCTGCAATATACCTCTATTTTCTTGATCTAGTTGTCCAATTTGTCGGCATTCAATTATCCATCATAGGTCGACAATTCAAACTTGACATCCAATTTTAATAAAGGCATATTATGATCAGACTTCTTAGAGGGCTTCTTTTTATGTGAAGAAAGTTTACTTCCTTCAGAAGAAGATGATGATGAGGATGATGGTGAGGAGGGTTTTGAAGGTATACTTTCATCACCTACTCCTTCCTCTTTGACTGGTTCAATTTTCTCCGATGTACCTTCCTCCTTGGCCTTCTATCGAGCCCCATACATTTCTTCCACCATGGATTTCATTAAATTAAAAGCCTCAAAGAAATCATCTTCGAAGTTGTAAGGAACTTTCTCGGCGAAGTCATTTCTCTTCGACGAGTAAAACTTCCTGAACCAATCTTAGGATTGTAATTAGCAAGTTCTCCTTCTCTTGACCTGGATTTGGACCTTGTAAGCATCTACTTGCAACCACTTGTCAAACCTTGCTATGATACCAACCTGATCCGAAAAATCGTTATGTACTTAATCGGTCTTCAATTCATATAAACATCTACTTGATCTTCGAAAAAAAATGATTGTTTAACTGATTAAAAAATACATGTGAATTACTTATCTACCAAAATACACTTTAATGATAAACAACTTGCAAATAGCTGAGGAAATCACATACACAAGTTTGATAACGGAATTCACCCAATTTGGGCTACGTCTTCGGGTCCACTTCCAATAGAGACCTCTTTATTAATGCTCAAATGCTTTTGCTTTACAATGACCTTTTTACATGTTACTCAAACTCAAAAAAAAAAAGTATGCCATTAAATTCCTTGCAAAATTTCGATAAAAATGAGTATAAAATTCATAAAATTATGTGTTGGAACCCCGTGGCACACATTACAGAGCTACCTCCAAGTCTAATTACCCTCGGGCACAAACTTTGAGACATCATACTTTGCATTCATGTGTGTCCTTTTCTTGGTCCACGTGCCCATTAAATAGGCCGCAGGCCCCTTAACCTTCGACCAAAACTTTAGGATAGCAATTAATATTTTTTAGGCGATTTTCATAACCAACCCACACCCTTAGCGCAATTGGTTAAGTTGTTGGCACATTATATAGTGGGTTGCGGGGTCAAACCTCACAGAACACACACACACACACAAACTTCTCCACCTCAACGTTTCAATTTGGGAGCCTAATGTCACCCTAGAAGGGATGACGTCACCCTTTTTAGGGTTAGTTTGTGCAAAAATGATTTCATGTAATTTATAGGGAAAATTATATGAGGTTGAACCTCTTTATATTTTAAAGTTGACTTTAAAATTGGATAAATATGGATTGCAAGGCCTCATATAAATAGAGGCCTTTCCATTTTCATTTTTCATCACAACTCTTTCTCACACAAGAGGATTAGGTCTGAAATTTTCGCCCTTTTTGGCATACTTGGAATCTTTTACTCATGCACTAGGGTTGGAGGAGTTATTTTTGGATGTCTCTTGGCTTATTCTTGGTGGAAAATATGCAGCTAGGGTTTGTGCTTGATTACTCTTGGTGAATTAAGTGAAATATGCAATTTTCATTTCATGCATTGAATGTTTATGGTAAATTTTACTTGGTCATATTGAAGATTATGAAATTGCTTGCTTAAAACCCTAGGAGAAGAGCATAAGGTGTTTCCTCCTCTCTCTAGATCATTCCAGTTATTAAATTGTTGAGAGAATCTTGTCTAGAGTAGGATTCTAAGGCCCTAAAGTTCTAGCACTTTAGAAGTCTTGTTCTAGAAACTTGTTGTTATATATTTCAAGAGTATAAGGAAGAAGAAGAATTCACTATAGCACACAAGAGCTTGTTCTCTAGCAAAATTCATCTTTTGAGTCTTGAAACTTGAGGCCCTAAAGTGCTAGCACCTCAAGCTTCATCTCATCATCCTTAGAACACTATTATAATCATTATTTCTCCAAGTTATATTGTTTTTGTAATTGACTCCATAGCCCCAAAGGCACTAGTCTACTTGCTCTATTGTAAAGGAATTGATCAAACAATTCTCAAACTCTACTCTCTAAGAATTTTACTAACATTTTCTAACTTTAGCTTAGCTAGATATACTAATTATCTTGTTTTTCTTGCAAATATTTGCTACAATCATCCTAACTACTGTAATTTTTTGCATAACTCACTCTAATTGTTGGCTAACATACTCATAAATCTCTTGGGATAAGTGTTATATTTTCACTATCTTTTCTTGCAATTCTGAGTTGAATTTCTTGTGGCTATTAAAAAATACTATTGGCTGTTATAAAAAATAATCTTGCTGCAATTTTAATTCGTCCATCATATATTTATGTTTTCTATTTCCAGTTGAGGTATTTTATCATATTGGTACTTGGAAATTGTTATACATATATGCTATATTGTTCTTGTTGTAGGAAGGTACCCAAAACACTTCTCTTTTCCTCAATATCACAGAAATAGACCCTTTGACTTAGGTAGCCTGTGAGAGGGCACTTTGAGCTTGACCATATCATTGCTATCTGATCCCTTGAGGTTATTGGGGTTGCCTCCTTTGGGATGGACCTCCATCACTAAAATGTGGGGATTTCCTAATAAGGTGACAGTGGTGGGTTATCTTGTAGTTACATGGATTTGAAGACTTTTGTTTTGGATTTGACATAAGTACAAATATCACGATAATAGGTACTAAAAAGTCTAAGGGCATCATGACCTATTTTCCATAGACCAACCTAAAGGGTGCATGCTTAGTCAGTCATTTACAGGTTGTTCTTAACACCCATAGTAATGTTGGAATCCGCTAATCCTAGTGGTTGTGTTGTACTTTACAAACATTAGTTAGTGCATGCTCTAATATCTTGTTGAGGGATTCAATCATGCCATTGCCTTAAGGAAGACATAGTGTACTCTTTTTGTGACAGATCATGCATTCTTGAGTGAGTGCGTAGATGGTATCATTCATAAAGTGTGTGACCTAATCACTCATTAACATCTTTTGGCAGCCAAATCTTGTGATGACATTCTCAAATATGAAGCGTTCAACCATCTCTACTGTAAAATATTTCACCAGCACAACTTCTGACCATCGTGTCAAGTAATCAGTGTCGGTAATAACGTATCACACATCAATTTTGCACGTCAGGGGATTGATGGGTCCCCCAAAATCAACAACCCATTTGTCAAATGACTCAAGAATTGTGATTGGGACAAGCAATAGTTCATCCATTTTGCAAGGCTTCCCAATCCTTTGGTAAACATCGTAGCGCTTGCAGTATTCCTTAGCGTCTTCAAACATTGACGACCACCATAACTCTACGTGTAACACTTTTTTCATTGTTTCCTTTCCAAAGTTGTGTCCCTCTACAATACCTTCATGTTCCTCATAAAGGATCATGTTGCGCTCATGTTCTAATACGTAGCTGTGTAGGATTCCATTGGTGCCAATATTGTACAAGTAGCTTGCGATCAAATGGTAATCGATGTTGCGTCTCACCAATTGTCTGCATTATGTTTGGGTGTATCCTCCCAGTGCATGACTTGTTGTGAGGTAGGTTGCAATCTTGACGATTTCATCTAACACTCCTTCGACTATGAATAACTGTGCATCAGGGAGCTCATAATCTAAACTTCCTCAAATCCCCCCTATCTTTATTCTTGAGAGATCGTCTAGCCCAACATTATGTTTGTCAGGTTTGACGACAACTTCAAAATAAAATTCTTGAAATAGAAAAAGCCACCGACACTATCTCCCCCACAACACTGTCTTATTGAAAAAATACTTGAGCATTGAATGGTCAGTAAAAAATTTGAAGTGGCCATTGAATAAGTAATTTCAAAATTTTTGTAGTGCATAGATCATTGCCAATGCTTCGCGCTCCGTGGTCGTACAATTCTTCTTTGAGTTTGATAACTTCTTGCTGGAAAAATAGACTGGATGATAAATAATGTTTTCTCCAAGATGCGTGAGCATTGTGCCAAGTGTAATTGAGGATGCATCCGCATGAATATCTTGGTCCAATATGGGAATATTAGGATCATCGTAATCACTAAATTCTCTTGCAACATGTCTAGTGCCTCTTGGAATTTATGGGTCCATGCATACTTCGTATCCTTGCATATTAACTTCTCCAATGGCGCAACAACTTTAACAAAAATCCGTATGAATCGTCTATAGTATTCTATGTTTACCAAAGTTGCACGTAGCTCTCTTACGAAAGTGAGTGCCAACATGTCCACTATTGCTGCAATATTTTCCTGATCTACAAGCAAGCCTCCCTTGCATACGACATGTCCTAGTAGTGTGACAAACAATGTACATAAAATGCACTTTTTCAAGTTCAATGATATTTGCAGTTGTCTACATCTATCCAGCATCAATCGTAGTTTCTGGATATGTTCTTTGAGAGGGTTGAACACCATCCAATCATCTAGGTATAACTCTAGAAAATTATGCATGGAGTCCTTTAAAGCTGTGACCACAATTCTGGAAAACACCATAGGTGCATTCTTTAGGTCAAAGGGCATTACCGTGTATGCAAATGGGCCCCATTCTATCACAAACGTCATTTTGGATTGCTCTTCTTTCACAATATTCACTTGGTGATATCTTGAGAAGTAATCTGTGAATGAATATGCTTTGCATCCACCCACGTTCTCTAGTACCTCGTCTATAATTGGTGTCAAAAAGGGATTAGGTATGCATACTTCATTTAAGTTGTGTAGATCTACACAAATTATTAGATCGCCCATTTTCTTTGGTTGCACCACCATTAGGGTAATTCATTTAGATTCCTCCACGAGGACAATGATCCCTGCTTCTAGCATTCGATATAACTATTTTTACACTTTTTACTTGTACTTTGGGTTTATTCGATACAGTCTCTTTTTGACCGGTTTAGCATCAAACTTCAACTGAATCTTCATTTCTCTAAGGGATCCCGCAATCCCCTTCATTTTTAAGAAAATCCTAGGAAACAGGTATTTATATTCTTTTACCAAGTCTACCACTTTTGTCACTATATCTTGACCTAGTAGTCACCAATTATGGCCATCTTAGGTGCATCTTCTGTGCCTATATTGTGTTTCTTAGATTTTAATGGTCGGGTATAGTCTGACGCAGTGCTATTGGAGGCATTCCCCTAGTTTTTAATGGTTAGGTATAGTCTGGCGCAATGCTATAGTCTGGCGTAGTGCTATTGGAGGCATTCATGGTTCTATATTCCTTGGCGGTCCTCTTATTGAACTTCGTCACTGTCAATCTTCCGACAGTATCCACAGATGAATTTCTATTGGCTTGTGGTATCCGCAAACAAATTTCCATTGGCTTGTGGTATCCGTAGACGAATTCCAACGTGGTTTCTTTAGGCTACCGATGGAAGATGGAATTCTTGATCCTGAACTAAATCTCTTGCTACTCAAGGACATATGATGTCAGCTCGAACATTGTGTAGAATTGTCTGCTTAGTTTCCACTAGTCTCTTGTTTTCCTTGTGGTCTCATCTTGGATGTACCAGCTTCTAGGTACCATATCCATAGTATGGACTGCTATCCCCGATTTCTAGGGATAACTAGGAGATCATGTCTCGAGGCCCACAGGTCCTAGACATGGAGTACTGAGAGCAGGATCGACCTAAGCATGGCCCTGGAGGTCCCATCTGTCTTCTTATTCATCAGACCTGTCCTGTCAGCAGCAGCAACATCCATCACCTTTGGCTTGGACTTGCATCAGAGAAGACTCTTGCTCCATGAGGTAATTGGTCCAGGTATCATGGTATGTGTCATGTTTGATCATTATAACTTTCATATATATGCATCAGGTCCCTTACATTTCTGACAACTGCTTGGATCTTACACTAACCCACTTGACCATGGTTGGGGGGATTAACAGGGTTGCCTAGCAAGCTTGTACCCATAGGTTTTGGTTAGCCACCAAAGGGCATTTTGAAGAGCCATCGTCTGCTCCCACCATATTATCACTTTACATCTTATCTCCCATTCATCTATCCCATTCCCCTAGCCCGAGCATTAGGATGACCTATTTGTGGGGTTACACTTTATCCTGTGGGAAGAAGGGGCTAAAGGCCCAGGAGGTAAAAGCAGCCGGTAAAAGATAAAATCCATAGGAAATAAAACCTAGAGATGCCTCACCCAGGGATCCCTGAGAAGGCAATAAAAAGCCTCTCGATAAGAAACAAGAGGGACCCTAGGAAAAATAATAAAACAAGACCTAGCTAAGAGGATGGGGGGTCTCACCACGAGCCGACCCATTATGTTCATAGGTATCTAGCAGTATGACATTGCCATTAACTGGTTACCACGCCAGGGCAGTGACCCTTGGTTGCATGGCCAAGGGAAAGGGGGTCTCATCATGAGCTAGCCTTATCATTTCTGCGAAAATACTCGTGGGTAACACTGTTAGCTCTGGTCACCACGCTAAGGAAGTGTCCTCTAGTTAGACCTTGAAGTAAAAAGAAAGAAAAAGAAATAAATAAAAGAAAGAATAAAGACAATAAAGGGCTTGGAAAGAATTGCATCCATGAAAGGTACAACTCGCCTCCTACAAAGGCACCCACGGATAATATCCACCCCTGGTTTTCACTATGTCTAGGCATCCTTAGACCACACCACCTCGTATTACATGGCTTGGATGATATCCTTTGAGAACTTTCCTTTTCTTATGGATGCTGGCCCAATAGGTTACCTTGTCTTTTTCTCCAACTTTGTATAGTAGGTCAGTGTAATGTCTTTGAGCTATTAGATGATATGCTAAGGGTCTTGTGCATGCATTTGATAAAATTAATGATGAAATATGATTGACATTGCTCTGATCCCAATGACTAATGAGCCCATGGAGGGCGAAGTTTTTGATGTGCAGGACCATACCCGACGGACAGGTACCAGGTGGACCGGTACACATGGGGAGATGATTAGTTCGGACCTCCATGGGGCTGAAGAGCCTATTAGATGGTTGTTGGGACCTCATCAGGGGCAGAGACAGGACGGTGATTGATCGAGCATTTGCACGAAAGAAGAAGAAGGACGTTTTCATCTAGGACGCCTTGGCTGAGCCCAGCCCTAGGGGGTTGACCCACTGTAGGTGGAACGCATCCGTCTGTTGACCAGGATGTCCTCCAGAGATCCTTGACGTCACCTCCAACATGTGGCATCTTTACAGGGCGGTTTGGCACGTGTGGCAGAGTTTGGAGGCCCAGAAAGGGCCAACGTTTGCCTTCTAGTGCTGAGTTTTTCCCTAAAAAGGGCCAACGTCTCCCTCAGAGGGGCTAGACGTCCTGCTTATTGCTCATTTAGGCTTTTATTTAGCAGTTAAATGTAAAAACAGTATGATTTTAGTAGTCAGCCTTGTCGGCTGTTTTAATGACCTAATTTTTAATTAAAGGTCATTGGATGATATAAATTGAGGATGTTTTCCCTCATTTTGAAACATAACACAACTCACTCATCAAGTGAGATCTGATTTTTAGCACCCTATTGGGGTTTTTGGATGAAATAGTGAGGTGCAACTTTTGAAGGAAGAGTTTTCTTGGCATTTATGGTGTTTCTTTGGAAGGAAGGTGTTACAACTAGGCTTTGCTTGGATATTTCTTCATGAAATGTAAGTGTTTTTTCTGCAAAACTTCTCTTTGAATGGTTGTAGTTTAAATCTCTTGCATATTACTTATATATTGCTGAATCAAAACCCTAGGGGACAACCACACAAGTAGGTTGTTGT
>ML849848.1:39403-54971 GCA_009831015.1 Picea engelmannii
ATGCTTGGCTTCATGTGTTGATGATTGCTTTATCTTGAGTATCTTTAATTCCTGCACATGCGAGTAAACTTGTTAGTATATTGTCTATCTTGTATCTAGTCTTAATCTGTATATCTGATATATTCTTTTGTATCTAATTGTATTTGTCTTACTGTAATACTTTGTAACTTATCTTGTAATGAACATTCCCCCTAATTTAGTTGACCCCATTGCCCAATCTTAGGTACTAGTCTTAGTTTCCCTAGGAAAATGTCTGACTCTCATACTTAGATAGTTGCATCTTGCATTTGTTGATTAACATCTTAGGCTAGATTTCCCTTAACTTTTAACCAATTAAAACCAACTCCTAGAACATTAAAACTCTTAATCTCATCTAGTAACTAGGGTCTACCCCCCTTGGCTTCCCTAGGAGTTAGCCTAGACGAAAGAGGTTCAAGTCAAAGTGACAGTGTGGACTTTGAACCTAGGCATTGTGCCTTCGAGGACACACTAAGTGAGCAGGACTTAGCTCACGTTTGCAAGTGTGTATAAGGACAGCAACAGGTGGGAAGAAGAAGAAGTGGTTAGAGAAGAAGGGATAGGAGAGGCAACACCATCTATCACACTTAAGGGAAAATGAACTATGGGGGAAGAAGATGATACTAGGATCAACAGTTTGTTAAATATCTTGAATGACTTGACCAAGGGTCAAAAAGTCATGATGGACCTCATGGGGAAGTTTGCTAAAAATTTGTTGGAGGGCACAACGAAGTAGAACTAGAATGGTGATGTGGGTTCAAACAATGGAGAAGGAAGCCACTCACACACTACCATGCAGAGCCACCCCCACTTGTACACCAAATCCTCCAGACCCACTATGCCTCAATTTTTGGGGAATGAGGTCGCAGGTCCATTGATGCAGGTTGAGCAGGATGAGCCTTATAGGGCATATTTAGAGGAGTACAAGAGGCTAGGAGATGATTTCCACTCATCCATGTCCTTCACGGATTTCTACAATATGAAGAGTAGAAAATAACCGAGAGGGCCCTTGAGGGCCATGACACAAAATTTTGAGTTGCAACGTACCATTGGGAAAGTCACTATACCAAATTTGATGGGGCTCTAAATGCTCCGCTAGATCATGGGTGCATAAGCTCAACACTTACTTCCATTTGCACCAGATGACAGAGACAAATGCCATTAAATTGGCCACCTTGCACCTAGATGGTGAGGCCCATGAGTGGTGGTACCATGGGTTAGTCACCTTGGGACATGCCAGCGTTACCTCCTACCTGGACTTCACACAGAGACTCATCGAGAGGTTTGACAGGAAGGACCCTGAGCTTCACTTTAGAGAGTTGTCTCAACTCAAATAGACAGGTAGCCCATAGGCCTATATATTTGAGTTTCATAGGGTTGTTGTGATGGTGTCAGACATTTCAGAGGGTCCTTTGGTGATGTTTTTTGTTGAGGGGCTAATGGAGCCTCTACAGGGATGGGTCAAGGCCTACAAGCCTACCTCTTTATAGGATGCAGTCAGCAGGGCTCGAGACATGCAAGATGTAGTACCTAAAAGTCGGTTTTCGCCCAAACCCACTTTTGCCCCGAAGACTAAGGAAACCAGACCACCTTAGAGATATTGGGTCGACAAGCCCAAACTAGATGAAAATACTAGGAGAGAATTGAGGAAAAAGAAATTGTGTTTCAGCTGTTCGGAGCCATGGGCACCAAGGCATAGATGCGTCGGGAAGGATAGAATGGGCAAGGCCCATTACATTGAGGTATACTCTGACAATGACAATGATAAGGATGAGAAGGTGGAGTAGGCATAGGACTAGGGACATCTAGCATCAGGAGAGGAGTCTTCACAAGCTGGGGTGAAGGACCCAGTCATGGCCTCGATGTCAGGATTTTTGAGGTATCATACCTTTGGCATCAGAGGTTTCCTATAGGGGCACAAGGTGACAATATTGATCGATGGGGGAGCATCCCATAACTTCATTGACGGTAACATGGTCGAGAGGAGAGGAATTTCGATAGAGGAATTCGAAGGGTTCATAGTAGTCATACCAGGAGGTTACCATATGAGTTTCACCAAGTGGATTCCCAAGATCACAATAACCATGGGAAACTACTCAATGATAGATGATTTCTTTGTGGTGGACATAACAGACACCAATGTAGTATTGGGCATTCAATTGATTTAATCTATTGGGAGATACATTACTGATCAGAGGACCATGGAGATGGAGTTCACAAGCCCGGATGGAAATAAAGTGGTCCTGTGAGCCATGCACCAGTACCCACCGAATATTGTATCATCGCACAACATGGAGGAAGTTATGAGGCATGGTGATATAGAGTGGGTTGTAGAGTGTTTTATTTCTGACAAAGAACCACTTGACCGCCTGCAACAGCTTCCAGAGGACTTACATGTACTACTTTGCAAACATCATAAAGTATTTAATGACATTCCTCCTAGCATTCCACATGATAGAGATTTTGAGCATATCATAGAGCTAGAAGAGGGGGTCCAATAAGTTATCACAAACCCCTATCGGCACCCTAAAATTTACAAGGACGAGATTGCAAAAACCATTAAAGAATTGCTGAAAATGGGTCACATCCGCCCTAGTTCCAGCCCCTTTGCCTCTTCCATGGTCTTAGTCAAGAAGAAGGATGGTACTCTGCGGATGTGTATTGACTACAGGGCCCTAAACAAGAAGACAATCAAGAATCGGTACCCCATACCCAGGATCGATGAATTAATGGATGAGCTCAGGGGAGTCAAATTTCCCTCAAAGATTGATCTTCGATCAATATCATCAAATCAAGGTACGAGAGCAGGACGTACCTAAAACAACCTTTATATGCCACTATGGGAATTATGAGTTTTTGGTCATGCCATTTGGGCTAACTAACGCCCCTGCCACTTTCTAGTCGTGCATGAATCATGTGTTCAATAAGCAGATGAGGAAGTTCTTATTGTTCTTCTTTGATGACATCCTCATATACGAAAAAACATGGGAAGACCATCTGCAACACCTGGATGAAGTACTTGGTATTATAGAGAGTCAGCAGTTGTATGCGAAGGAAGCCAAGTGCGAATTTGGTATGACAGAGATGTCTACTTGGGGCACGTGATTGGGAAGAATGGGGTATAGGTGCACCAAGAAAATATCAGGGCGATCATTGAGTGGCCAACTCCTAAGAATGTGAAAGTACTGAAGAGGTTCCTTGGTCTTTGCACTCATTATAGGAAATTTGTTAAGGGATTGTCACAGTTGATAGCGCCACTAAACGATCTCACCAAAAAGGGGGCTTTCATTTGGATAGAGGAGGCCCAGGAGACATTCGAGAAAATGAAGCAGGTGGTGAGTTCATGCCCTGTTTTAGCACCCCCTGATTTCACTCAGCCCTTTGTCTTGGAGTGTGATGCTTCAGGAATTGGGATAGGATCTGTATTGATGAAAAAAGGTCACCCCATAACGTTTGAAAGATGCAAACTCCGAGAGTATGAGCGACATTACTCCATATATGACAAAGAGATGTTGGCCATAATGCATGCTTTGACCAAATTTCGGCAGTACCTGGTGGGGAACAGGTTCAAGGTAAAGACCAATCATAATAGCTTGAAGTTTCTCATGGAGCAAAAGGAGTTGAGTGAGCGGCAACAAAAATGGATCAGTAAAATCCAAGCCTACGATTTCGAGATCGAGTATGTGAAAGGAAAAATAATGTGGTTGTTGACGCCCTATCCAGGATACCCACTCTCTCTCTCATGGAGATTTCAGTGGAATGGAAGGCACTTCTATTGGTAGAATACTCAAAAAATAGGTTTTCTTGTGAGATACTTGATGGTCAATTCTCTGATGATAGGTACATGGTTATTGACGACATCATATATTATAAGGACCAGATCTATTTAATACCAGAATCTCAGTTGAAGGAAAAAATTATGCATGCAATGCATACTTCTCCTTTGGCAGGTTATCCAGGATACCTGAAGACTTATAGACAAATTCGGGAGAGGTTCGCTTGGAAGGGTATCAATACTGATGTATTGATGTTTGTATGGGAATGCCACATCTGTCAACAAAACAAGGTGGAACATACCCACCCAACAAGATTTCTCCAATTGCTTCCCATTCCTGAACAAAAATGGGAAAGCATTTCGATGGATTTTATCATAGGGCTTACTCTGTTTCAGGGGAAAGATTGTATTTACGTGGTGCTTGATAGGATTATTAAATTCTCCCATTTATTTTCCATATCGTCCAAATACTTTGTAGCACAAGTAGCGGAATTGTTCTTCAGAGAAGTATTTTGGCTGCATGGACTGCCCAAGACAATTGTCAGTGATCGAGACAACAGATTCATGGGGGGCTTCTAACAGGAGTTGTTCAGACTCGTAGGGATAGAATTAACACCTAGTATCAGTTATTACCCTCAGACGGATGGACAAACCAAAATTGTAAACAAGTGGCTCGAGGGGTATTTAATAAATTATGTATCGAGGCAACAAAAGGTGTGGATCAAATGGTTGCACTTGGGTGAGAATTGTTATAACATCACTTATCACATGTCGATTAGGATGACACCTTTCAAAGCTCTGTATGGTTATGACTCCACAACCTTTGTGGATCGAGCATTTGGGGACAATCGGGCACCCAAAGCCAAAGATTGGATTCATGAGAGTCAGAACATCTTGTGAACTCTCAAATATAACCTGCAAATAGCACAAAATCAACAGAAGATGTACACCGACAAGCATAGAATGGAGCATATTTTCGAGGTGGGAGACTTGGTATACCTCCGCTTGCAACCATACAGGCAATCATCGTTGAAAATGAAAGGGGAATAGAAATTGAAGCCACAATTCTATGGTCCCTACAGGATTTCGAGGCGAGTCAGGGAGGTAGCTTATGAGTTAGAGCTTCCATAGGGGTGTAAGATACACAATGTCTTTCATGTTTCATGCCTCAAGAAGGAAGTGGGACAACATGTTGTCATTTCTACAGAGATGCCACCATTGGATGAGGAGGGGAATTTAATTCTAATTCTGGAGGAGGTGTTGCAGACCAGAGAGTGGAAATTAAGGAACATGAGCATTAAAGAGCAACTAATCAAATGGAAAAATCTACCTATCGAGGATGCTACTTGGGAACGAGAGCAGATATTGCAACATCCTAGATTACAGTTGCTTGAGGACAAGCAATCTTAGGCAGGGAGGACTGTAATGTCCTTGTTGGCCTAGGAAGCATAAGGGATGGTTCTGTTAGCCTAAATTGGTTTTCGTAGGCTCAATCGGAGAAGTTACCTAGGGAACTCAACTCTTTCCTAGGAAATGACTTTATAAAGTGAAAAAGGGAAAAAGGGGGACATGGGTCTTATGAAAAATAAAGTCACTTAAAAAGTATAAAGTGTCCAAGCATAAAGTGACTTTAAAAGAAAATTAAAAAGTAAAGTGAGCGGGAAATAACTCAATGAAGAAATAAAAGAGGGGAAAAGATGAGGTGCCCCTCATTCTTGTATTTGCTCATTTTGGAAATTAGATCTTGGAGAGCTCTTGAGGAAAGAGTCTAGGGTTTTGGAAACCCTTCATCTATCTCTGGTTTCAGTGTTGAAACTATACACCCTAGTCAGATATGAGGAAGAAGTTGCTTCAGATTTTTTCATTGCACTTCACTGGATTGAGTTCCTTCATTCGATAGTTAAATTGGATGTGTGGGGATCGATTTAATCAAGGGGGATGCGTTTACTTCACTGCTAGGTTGTAACACTTCTGGATAGGTTGAGTTTTCTTCAGAGGTTGAGTATTATCACTACTGGGCACGTTTTCTTACTTGGGTGACTTCCTCCTTCATTTTGTTGAGTTGAATACAGCTTGAGTGTTTCCTCGTATTGTTGGGCATTTGATTACTTGTGTGGGGCATACCCATCACCTCAGGGGCGCATATTTCACTGCAGAAATTAGAAATACCAATACTGGGGTCGTATCCCTTGTCCTGGGCGTGATTTGTACAGGTTGGGTGCATATATCCTTGCAGAAGGTGAAAATACAAGTGTGGGGGTCGTGTCTCCCTCTTCTGGGCATGTTATGAGGAGAGTATATTTGTACTTGGGATCGATATTCCTCCATTGTTGGCCCAGTTGAACAAGAGGAGGGCGATTATATTTGTTGTTGTCATATCTTTACAGTTCTAACAAGATTAGAGGTTGGGTTGATGTCATACACATGAGCTATATCTCCAACATAGGGCACACTTTTATGAGGAGACTGTGTATTAAATTCTATGGCTGGAAATCACTATAAGAAGGAAACATATCGACTAAAACTCAATACACACTCTTTCAAAGGATGGAAACTGTTCATAAACTCTCATATCAGCAAACACATACAAACACTCCAGAAAAAAATTTGAGTGGGAATTTTACATGTCCATATCATCTTCTAAATCCGTGTCATAGGAGCGAACACTTTCCATCTTAGTTCTCCATCAGTTCTTGGATTTGCATAATCCTTCCTATGCATTGTGATGTTATATGTATTTTCTATGATGGAACTTTGCACATCCTCATTCATGGGCTTGTTATACATGCCACCCTCATTTGGATCCAAAGACGCAATAACGTGCAAGGTGTCTATCTCAAAGGACATTTGTTGCTACTTTAGGTTCAATAATGTGTTGTTATCAAATTCCCAATCAATTCCAAGTAGGGTTTGATAGGGTTTTGAGTCATCCATAATCTCAATCACCTCAAAGTCTACATTTGTCATTACCCCCTCAATGTTCACTTCTAGATTCTCTAGCCTTCCAATAGGATAGATTCTGGGTTGGTTGGAAAGACTGAGTTGAATAGGGGACCACACCAAGTTTGGTTTACCCATAAAATCCCTAGATTTGTTCAGCAATATGTTCACATCGGATCTCAGGTCCAATATGACGCCATCCTTTTGTAGCTTCCCAGTTCAACAATCATCTTGAATTCTCTTCCTGTGTGCTTTTGTCTTCTTACTTGGTGCACATCCCATTCTAGTAGTGGGGCAGAAATAGCCATAGTGGTCTCCTCTTCCCCCACACATCTTGTTAACATGTGGGTCAATTTCTTTTCATCTTTAGGATCACATATAATTTTAAGGCAACAATACAAGAAGTCACTTACTTGGTTTTATGATTCAGCCTCACGGTAAGTGTTGCATTATGTTTCCTCTTGCATCGTGCATCACAGTTCTTCATGCACGTGTTCCTCTTCCATTTCTTTTTATGATGTACATTTGTACTTCCTTGCACACACAAGCTTATTCATGCACTCTCTACATCGTTTGTTGCAACTCTTCACTTATGTGGAATCCTTCCAGTGCCCTCTGCGTTGTGCACTGCAATTCCTTGCCCGCGTTTTCTACATCAAGCGCATTTTGTGCATCACATAGGAACTTCTTTTGTTGCACTTCATCAAACTTCAAAGGTTTTTGAATTTCTTTTTAGATCTTTCCTTCTACATTCTGACCTGAACTTTCTCCTTATTCTAGGTCCATTCCCATATGGATGCCTCCTCGAGTTACCAATTGTACATCAACTTCTTATTTTTAATTTTGGCCTTCGCGTGGCTTTGAAATCACCATATTGTGATACCCCTTATTTTCTTCCCATGTTTCCAACAAGTTCAGACAATCTTTCTTGATGTGATCTACGTTATGGAAATACCCACAAAGTACACGTGTCTTGGTATAGAATTGCGACAACTAACCTACTTCGCCACAATTAAAGCAGGTAGGTGGTCTTCCTTCACTACCATCGTATCCTCTTCCTCTTCCTCTTCCTTGTCCATGTCCTCTTCTCTAGCCTTATTTGTATCCTCCTCTGTCAAATCCCTTGCGGTCTCCACCCTTATGTTCTTCTTAGACCCAGAAAGAGTCTACAGTGTGCTCCTGCTTCAACTGCAATGACCAGTAGTTGCTCACATCATGTCCCATGGATTTGCAAAACTCGCAAAATGGAGTGTTGTAATCTTTGGATACTTCTGCAATGTTGGGAAACGACGAAGTATATGGCCCCATTGTCTGCACATCTCACACCACTCAACCTATGGTGTGGTAAAAAACAAATTCAACGTGCTCATCACTATGTAACTTCCCAATCTAGGGCACTCATTCCTATGGTAACCGTTAGTGTGACATGTAGTACACCACACATTCTCATGCACTACCTTATCCTTAGACATATATTGGAGTTGCATGGTGAGGTTCATGAGCTAAGATTTTTCAACCTCCTGGAATAGCTTCTAAGAACATTGCAATTCCCACAACCTCCATCTAGGTCATCACTTTCTGTTGGGTGAGTGGGACGTGAATATGCGTAGGAGTCTTTTAATAAACCATTCTCTATGTTGAACATCTTGTATCTGAAATGTCAGTCTATCCAACAAAATTTTGAACCTCTGGTCATAGTCCCTCATGGTTTCTATAGCTTGTTTCTTAATCTCTTTGACCTTAGTGATGCACTGTGATCTTGACTTAGGTTTTTGAAATTCCTTAAGTAGAACTCTCTTTATCTCCATCAATCACCTTATTTGTCCCACGGACGTAGTAGCCATGTACTTCATGTACCTCATGAAATCTTTGTCTCTGAAGGAGGTCTCCGACTGCATAATCTTGGATGCCTCTTCTGTGACTCTCTTCACATACCATATAGCTTCACACGTAAGACAATGTTGTTCTGCATCGTATCTTCCCATCCCATGAAATGCAGGAAGCCTCAAAGTGTCTAGAACTGTGTCTTCCTAACTAACTACTAGCTATTGTTGATACTAATGCACTTCCTTGTGAAGTGTCCCTAACTTCAGTTTCTACTTCACTCGTATATTCTCCTTCCCTTTCTTCTAGTCTCCCTTCTTCTACTTCTCTTACATTTTCACTTTCTTTAGATCTTTTTATTGATGACAAATGCAAAAGGGGGGTGGTTCAAAGAGGGGGTTCTTCCATACTCTTTAACCTTCTTTGGTGAGGGATCTAAAAGAGCTACCTATTTCTAGCTGCACAAGTCTTCCCATAAGCACCAAGGTCTATGGTCCTTGGAGGGCTCCATCACTATCTTCTTCTATGTTGGTGCTACTACTCTATGCCCCATCTTCCTCTAATGTGATTACATCTCTTACTAGCCAAGGGGTATAAATTCATCTTCTTTGTCCTACTCCCACTACTTGTTTAATGTCCCTTTTTGAATAGGAGCTCCAGAGAGGAGGGGTTAGTAGTCTAAACAACCCCATTAGACTATACCAGGGTTGTACAGGGGTAAACATGGTTACTAGAGGTCACTCAAGCACTTTTAAGCCAAATTGAGCTCAAAATAGAGCATGTGAGCTAAAACTAGGTCAACAATGAATTAGGGTTTCAAGAAGCTATAAGAGAAGGTAAAGCGACCTAATTCATCATTATGAAGAATTTGACTTGACAGTTGAGGAGAGAGGTGCATCTCAAGAGAGAGCTTTGTGGATTCCAGGAGGAAGAAGCCCAAAGGATGATTTCAGTGTTGAGAAACACACCCTCGTCACTGGGAAGTTCATCTTGATATTCCATCCTAATTCAACAACAGTTATTTAGTTTGTAGCACACTTTTCTAGGTAGAGGACGTAACTATTGAGCATCATATTGATTCGACTTGTCCAATTCAAGGAGAACCCAGTGATTCCCCTCCGCCCCAGTTGAGAGGAGGGTAGGATACTTCTATTTCCCAGTTTTTTGTCATATTTTGATGGAGGAATCATCTTGGGTGCATAACTCAGTCGTTGAGGGTGCAATAGTTACGAAGGACGCATTTGGGATTCCCGAGAGATCATCAGTTCAAATCCAAGGAAATCCTTCCAACCCATTTCAGAGGAGCCTAGGGCGCTCAGTTTAAGACCCTTATCAACCGATTCCGAAGGAGGAATCACTAGGGCACAATTTCTAGCAACAGTTGGGGCACATTTCCCCAGGGGGATCCTTCTGGGGTCCAGACACATCAACAAAGGGTTGATTGTCAGGTTGTTAGTCACCAAGACTGTGCGAGAGGGAAAGGCACATTGTTTTAGGCAGTTTCTAGTCAAATCCGAGGTGTGTAGCCACCAGGGTGCACAATCCAGTCCCACAACAGTTTTTGTGTGAGTTGTCGTAGCATGCAACAGATCATCCAACTCACATCCTATCCAACAAAAGACTTCTATTATCCAGGTATCATCGTTCTAGTTTATTTCTTTATCATATTCCGGCTAAGATCCACTAAGATCTGATCTAGCTGAGTGATTCTCTATTTCATCCGTATATGGCATTGTAACCAACAAAAAACTCATAATATATGATTTACATTCTTTTGTGTCATTCTCTATTTGTATGCTTATTCATATGTTGTAAACAACTTATTTATCTACACACGCATGCAAAAAAAAACAAGCATGTTCAAACTCGTAGTTTAAACGCATCCAGAAACCCCCAATGTATGAGATCAGATAGTAGACACTGTAGATTAGCAGTTTTTGCAAGACTAGCCGGATCTGGGATATCATAGTGGTATCAGAGCCTTAGTCCTGCCAGTCTGTGACTAAAGACGATGAGTTCAATAGATGACCTAGAGGGTTGTAAGCACGTATCTGACGAGTACGTCACTTACAATAGACGTAGACTGGATTTTCCCACTTTTCCTTCCAGTTCAGAGGAAGAGGAAGAGACACACAAGGAAGCATAGAGAAGGGCAGACCATGAGGCATAGAGGATGATGGGAGACACATACGAGAGGCCAAAGTGTAGTGGTAAGGCACCCATGACCCAAATACAGCTTTCATGCAAGTTATCATCAATCTAGTGGTCAATAAGAAGGCCATGACGTAGTCCTTGGCACAGATGGCTGATAGATTGGCTATAGTGAGCACACGGGGCACACAAGCCCCACATGCAGTGCAGGAGAACTCAAGGGAAGGAAATAGACCCCATTCACCTACTCGCACATACACTTCTTCGAGTAGGATTCCCAGGCCATTGTTCCCCGGTTTCCAGAGGGCACCTCCAACAACAACACAACAGCCGATAGCACAGGGGAAACCCACTCAGGCAGAGGACATTGTAGATTACAAGAGGGAGTACACAACATTGGGCCATGACTTCCATCAAAACATGACCCTGGTCGAGTACTGTGGAATCAGACTCAGGAACTGCCCCAGAGAGCCTTAGAGAGGAGGACAGCCGCAACACTAGGGGCATAACATGGATTTCATTCGGAAAGTTGGTAAACTCACCATACCTTCTTTTGACGGATCATCCAAATGAACTGCCAGAGATTGGGTACAAAAGCTAGACACATACTACAAGCTCAACCACATGATCGATATAGAGGCTATCAGTTTCGCTACCCTACACTTGGAGGGTGAGTCAGATGAGTGGTGGCATCATGGACTGGTGACGTTGGGTCATAATCACATCACTTCCTATAGGGAGTTCATAGAAAGACTCATGGACAGGTTTGACAGGAGGGATCTAGAGATCTATTTTAGGGATCTATCCCAGTTGAGGTAAACTAGCACAGAGGAGGCATTCATCACAAAGTTTCAACGGGTAGAAGTGGAAGTGACAGATATCTTAGAGCCCGGGTTGATTATGTTGTTACAGAGGGGATCACAGAACCCTTGAGAGGATGGGTAAAGGCATACATGCCTCACACCTTGCAGGATGCCATATTACGCACTCGATATCTAGAAGACTTAGCGTCGAAGACTAAACGCTTCGTACCACAGAGGGAACGAGACAGGAAGCCATTCCAGAGAGAGTGGAAGGGAAAGGATAAGTTGGATGATGAGACGAGGCAAGATCTTATGAGGAAAAAGCTATGCTTCACTTGCAAGGACCCTTGGGTCCCAAGCCACATGTGCATGGGCAAGGGTGAGATCCATTATATTGAGGTGGCAACACACAGTGTGGATAGTGAGGAGAAGGAGCATGATAGTGGTTCTACTAGCTCAAAGGAGGATCCATCACAGGCAGAGGAACAGCCTCCCCAGAGTCCACCGACACCAGTAAGGACCCAACCACCAGTAGTGCCACAACCTTGTGAAAAGGTGAACATATGGGAACCAATAAAGGGAGGAGTCAGAGCGACCATTTCTGGTGTTCCCAGGTATGACACCCTCCAGATCAGAGGGACTATTAAAGGACATCAAGAAATTTCCCTGATAGATGGTGGGGCCACCCACAACTTCTTTGATGCTTCATTGGTGTCAAGGCGGGCAATTCAGATAGAGAAGTTTGAGGGGTTTGACATTGCAGTAGCAGATAGCCACACAGTGGAGTGTCCATACAGAGTCCTGGACTTGGAGGTTAATCTAGGTAACTACACCGTGAGAGACACATTTTATGTAGTGGACCTATCTGACACAAATGTGGTGTTGGGAGTCCAGTGGTTGATCACCTTGGGCAAGATCACCACAAAATACCAAACCCTGGAGATGCGGTTCAGAGGTTGTGAGGGGAAGAGGATTGTGCTGAGGGGCATGTCGACAAGGGCACCCAGGACAGTTTTTTCCAAGAGAATGGAGAGGATCTTCGGGAATGGGGAGGTAGCGTATGCTGCAGAGTGCTTGATCACTATGTAGAGGGATTCATATGGTTAGCAATAGTTGAAGGATCAAATCCTGTCACTGAGAGGGGGCGGGTGAATCGGTGACACAATTATTATATCAATTTTCTTTTGTTTAATGCAAATAGAATTTTAACACAATATTTATCATGGAATCCAAATGGGAAAACCACCAACTCTTTTCTATTAACTGCAAAATTTGTTTTACATGTTACATAGAAGGGAGATATTCTTCCTTTTCGATCAGCACCAACTGATCATGATGCACCCACACCCTTTGTTCACCAGCACCAACTGGTAGGAGGATTCGACCCCTTGTTTAGTCAGCTATAACTAACAAGGAAGCACCAACTCCCTTTGCAGGCACCAACCTGCCCTTGCACCACCCAACCACCCTTATTTTCTGAATCTGGAGAAACTTTTGTATCAAGTCTTTACTGCAACTCTCTTTGCTTCTATGATATATATATATATATATATATATATATATATATATATATATATATATATTCGAACTGTAGAGACACTTTCTTCTCAACACTCTTCCTCATTTATATAATCTTCAAAACGACGTGAGAGTGATACACTGTGTCCCTTTGTTTTGAACCATCGCACCTCTTCATTTAACTCAACCATAATCACAGTTTTATCATTCTTACAATGGAGGCATTTCATAAATTGATCACATATATGGATCAATTTCATCTTCTAACTTGATCTCGAATTAGAGGCACTTCATTATTTCAGAAAGCAAATCATTAGAGGCACTTCCTTCAAACCATTACATGTGACTGATAACGCAAAACCACGAGATTATCAACTTTAGTGATGCTTTATCTTTTTCCTTTATATCTCTTATTCCATATGACCAACGACGGTGACTAGACGCTAGGCCAAACGAGCGCTTGTATGCTTATCAGAATCAATGGTCACAATTTAATCTCTCGATGAGATGCACGACAGTTGGGACTTTGAGACTTTGCCTTTCAAATCATCAGAATCAGATTTCGCTGAACAAATCGGACGGTTCACATTTATTTTGCGGAACTAGATCAATGGTCAGATTTGATCCTTATACTTAACCTTTCACTACTTAATCCGACAACTAGGACTTAATCAAGCATTGAGATGGATGGCCACTGTTTACTCCGCGACTTCGTACTTTGTGTCTTTCAGTCTATGTAGATCTTCATATGACCTCCGATTGTGATCAGGCGCCTATCCAAAAGGGGTCTTTGGGTGTTTTCACTGTATGCTGCAGCCAATCTTTTGAGCTCCAAATCGACGAATTCTAGGAAATGGGCTCTAGATCCTCTTCCTAGGCCCGTATCACATGTGACCTCAGTCTATGACCCGAGGCTCAACTCCTGAGTGCTTCGCGACTTCTCTCTTCCCGACTTTGGAACATAGGTTATTTATTGGTGGTGAACTCTCGAAGTAAATCTCCTGGAGTGACGTAACTTATTGACGTCACTTGTTGACATGGCATGGGTCGAGTGGCCACTACGTGTCACTCAGATTCATGATTTACATGTACCTCATCTGCCAATTTCATCTTAACACTTGTCATTATCTGATTGTGCCATGTGTCCTTGCTAACGTGGTCTATCACATGTTCTTGCTGACATGGTCTGCTGACGTAGATCTCCCGATGTGACACACATTCATCTCCTTGATCTAACAGTCAAAATACTATTTGAAATGTATCTCAGATTGACGGCTAAGAGTGACTTCGGAATTTCGGCTTTCGAGACTTCCGGTAATTCGATATCTCGACTTCACAATTCTTCTAAAATGAGATTCTCGAACTGTAACCTCCTCACATCTTTGCTTATCCTATCCTTCCACTTAATTTGATCTGACAACTGATGGGTATTTGAATAGTTGAGATCTCAACTTTTTTTTTCCATCTTATCCTGTCCTTCCACTCAAAGGTGATCCAAAGGTCGTGAAGACTCTCGAAGCAGATTAACAATCAAGGATGATTGAGGAACCACAACTTGCAATTGATTTAACTCGTCACCCAAACTCCGCAATTTGAAGTTGTGCGTTGTTGATGAGTCAAACACAATCATCGATCTTTGAGTTTATGAGATCTGGCGATCTAGACTTATTGGGGGATTGTAACTAGCGAGTTATTTAATTTTTCTTTCGCTCTTCGCAATTCATCCCTACCATTGATCTAGAGCATGTGTATCAACGGTCTTGATTTGATCTGAATTTCATCGCACCATACCTACTGAGTTTCATCGTGCCATCTCTTCTAAGATTTAATCTCTGCATATCGTCCAATTGTTTGACATCAACTATTATATGCTAACAAAGTACTGTTGATATCAATGACATCGACTGTTGACATCAATGACACTATGTCCAACAATGTCCCCCTTTGTTATTGATGGCAACACATCAACTTCATACACAATCTCCCCCTGTGATGATGCTTCTCTCCGCTGAAGTTATTCTCCCCCTTTGACATGAATGGAAAATGGTTGCTTCCCCTATGGTAAATCTTTGTCTATTTGTATACTTCTGATCAGAATCTGAACATGGGTAACTTATCCTACAATCATACTTTTCTTGTCATAACTGAATGACTCCTTCTGACTTTGATTGTTGTCTCCCCCTGATTTGGTGCCAATTGATGTATTTTTTTTTTCTTTATATATATATATATATATTTGAAATATTTAGGTTGGAAGAAGGATTACTCCCATTTTTTTCCTGAGATATTCAAATACATCTTTGCTTAAGGATTTTGTGAAAATATCTTCCACCTGTTCTTGTGTTTGAACATATTCCAATTCAATTTTCTTATTTTCAGCCTGATCTCTTAGATAGTGGTATTTTATGGGAATGTGTTTTGATTTGCAGTGTTGAACAGGGTTCTTGGAGAGACTTGTCGTGCTTGTATTATCACAGTGGATAGTAGTAGGTTCTTCAAATACTATTTTGATGTCTTGTAAGGTTTGTTTCATCCACTC
>ML849850.1:0-15284 GCA_009831015.1 Picea engelmannii
TGGTTGCTCAATATAGACTTCCTCTTCTAAATTTCCATTGAGAAATGTTGATTCGACATCCATTTGGTACACTTTAAATTTTTTGTAGATGGAGAAAGCTAAGAACATCCTAATTGCTTCTAATTTGGCTACAGGTACAAATGTTTCTTCATAGTCTACTCCTTCAACCTGAGCATAACCTTTTCATACTAATCTACCTTTGTTCCCTATTACTTGCCCATCTTCTTTCATTTTATTTTTATATACCCATTTAGTTCCAATGACATTTTTATCTTTTGGTCTAGGAACTAGTTCCCAAGTTTGATTTATTTCAATTTGATCCAAATATTCATTCATATATTTAACCCAGTTATCGTATTTACATGCCTCTTTGATTGAACTTGGCTCAATATGTGACAACAATGCTAATTATTTTTGATACAGTAGGTTTCTTCTTGTTTGCACTCCATCATTCATATCTCCAATAATCAGTTCTTTGGGATGATTTTTTTTTAATAATTCTTGAGGGTGTCTTTGTATCTCTTCTTGGGAATTCTTCTCTTATCTCTCCATATTCACTATCTTCTTCACTTTCACTAGTATCCATATCATCTTCATCCCTTTCATTTTCATTCTCTTCTACTTCTTCTAGTTGTGTGTCGAGTGTCTCATCATCATCTTAATCTTTACTTTTATATATGGTCACTTGATTTTTTATCCTTATCGTTTTTATATCATCCACCTTGACATCTTCACTTTCAACAATATTATGTGATCTAATATTTTAGCATCTGTATGCCTTCTTGTTTGAAGAATATCCAAGAAAAATACCTTCATCAGATCTGGCATCAAATTTTCCAAGACTCTCATCTAGTCTTTTGATGTAGCATTTACTTCCAAAGACCTTGAAATATTTTACTGATGGAGCTCTTCCAAACCATAGTTCATAAGGGGTCTTATCACTATTAACCCTAATCTTACCTCTGTTTAATATGTATACTGTTGTGCTTACAGCTTCCCTCCAATATCCATCTGACATTTTTTCTTCATTGAGCATAGTTCTTGCAGCCTCCTGAACTATTCTATTCTTTCTCTCAGCAATCACATTTTGCTGAGGTGTTATGGCAGTGGAGAATTGTATTTTTATTCCATTTGTTTCTCAGAAAATAACAAACTCTTTTGAGGTGAATTTACCACCATTTTCTAATCTAAGAAATTTCATTTTTGTCTCCTTTTCATTTTCAACGAGGGTTTTAAAGGCTTTGAATTTGTTGAGTGCTTCTGATTTTTTTTTTGAGAAAGCATATCCAACTCATTCTAGTAAATTCATCAATGAACAACATAAAATAAGACTCTCCTTGTGAACTCTTGGTCCTTGTAGGTCCACATAGGTCAGTGTGAACAACTTCTAAAGGTTTAGTGGTTGTGTATTCTTTTGGCTTGAACCTTACTCTAGTTTTCTTCCCTAGTTGACAGTGTCTACATATAGCATTTGAGGGTTTTATGATATTTGGTAAGTTTATTACTGCACCAAGGTTGATGAATTTCACAATACTGTCAAAGTTAATATGCCCCAACCTCCTATGCCATAGCCAACTTTCATCTACAGAATTTATATGACACTCCTCATTCAATTTTGCATCAAGTATATATACATTTTCAGGAGTTATAGGAGAAGTACCAACTAAGTTTCCTGTGTCTTCTCTCCTAATCTCACATTTTTTAGAATCAAAGACACAGAAGTATCCCTGATCACATGTTTGATTGACACTTAATAAACTAGGCTTCAGTTTATCTACAAGTAGTGCATTTCTAGCTTTGTCTTTTCCCAACCTCACAGTGCCTTTCCCAAGTATGTTACTTGAGGAATTATCACCAAATGTAACTTTACCTTTTTGTTTCTTTAAGTCTAAAAACTTCTCCTTGTTACCTGTCATATGTTTTGAGCATCCACTGTCAACATACTAGAGATCCTTTTTATCTTTAGTTTTTAGGGCAATAAGACATTCCCTTTTTTATGTTTTTACTCTCCAAAGTTTATTTTGCTCTCTAATGAATTTGGGCTATTTTGAGATTTCCATTAGTCTTCAATTAATGGCTTTATGTCCATGTTTATGAAATCTGAAGCATTGTAGGTCCCCTTCTTGTAGAGGTGCAAAGGAGTTATAGTTTCTGCTTTTAACTTGATTTGTTTCTTGTTTATCCTCAAGGATATAGTTCTTAATCTTCATATTTTTATTTCTATATGCTCTACAATTTATAGCTTTGTGTCCAAAGTTAGAGCATGCAAAGAAATAACCAGAAAAAATGTGAGGGTACCTGTTTTGGTAAAACTTATTTGGTTTTGTCTTGCCTTCTTTCCTGATGGGTGAAGGTAATCTTCTGGAGTTATGATCATTACTTATCTTCTCTTCATTTTTTCTTCTTGAATGTACTACAAAGAGCATCTACATAAGATTTTGAGTTAACGTGGCTTTCCTTTTGAGAATAACCTATTCCATTTTTATTTCCAGAATGCCTTTGCACTGTAATAATCTTATCTAATATTTTAGAGCTATTTTCAGATTTTGTTTGAATGATTTTTGCATCCAGTTCCTTTTTTAGATGAACTATTTCTGCCTCCATCCTTTCAACAGTTATTTTTTTTTCTTCAAGAGACTTTTCTAGACTTTCTTCGATCTTATTTTCTTCTAAGATTTGTTTTTTCAGATTGTTCATAAGTTTTTTCATCTCCTTTTCTTCTTGTTCATATTTTTCTTTATGATCAACTAAAAAAAATTTCAACTGTCTATATCTGGTTTTGTATTTTCTTTATTCATCTAAGGCACTAAGAAGTTCTTCCTCCATATTAACTTCTGCTTCATCTTCTAACTCCTTCTCATGTTTAATTTTTTCTATATCATTAGATTCTTCAATACCTAAGAAAATAACTTCATCATCATCAGATTCATCGTTGTCACTAAACTCTGATGAGTTGTTCTCTTCTTCTTTTGAGTAGAAATTATTTTTCCCTCTGTAGAATTTTTTCTTGTAGTTGGGTTTTTCCTTCTTCTAGTATTGTTTGTTTTCTTTCTCTTTGGGGTCCTCCTTGGGATAGGGACACTTGGATGAAAAATGACCAACTTTGCCACAATTAAAACATTTGAAATGAAGCTTGCCTTTGTACTTCCCTAATCCTTTCTGAAGTTTTTTAATGAAGTTGGCTTCCTCCACATCAGATTCTTCATGATGATAGGATTGAGGCTTTTGCTTATAATTTATCTTTGTCTTGGATGCTTTGAAAGTTTTTTTGTCTTTTGCCAATTTATTATTTCCTGTTCTCATTTCATATGCTGTAAAAATCCCATGGAGTTGGTCAACTGTGAGTGAGCTTAGATCGGATCTATCATCAATTGAGGAAATATTTGCATCATATCTCATCAGTAATGACCTTAGTATTTTTTGAACAATGGGTCTATCTGTAAATTCTTCTCATGCCACTCTAATTGATTTGACCACTTCATCTACCCTATGAAAGTATTCAACAATATTTTCTTCTTCTTTCATTTTCATATTTTCAAATTGAGTTCTATAGGTCTATAGTTTGGCTTCTTTGACTTTGTTATCTCCTTCATATATGGCCTCCAATTTGTCCCAGATTTCTTTGGCCGATTTGCAATGAATAACTTTCACACATATAGAGTTATTCAACCCAGCTAGAATTCCATTAACTTATCTTGAGTTATCATTACAGATTTTCTTTCCTCCATAGTCTTTGGGTGGAGTAGTCGATGCAATGTAACTATCTACAACAGATTGCTAGATATCAAAACCAAGTGCCAACAAGAAGTTTTTCATTCTTATTTTCCACAGAGCATAGCCTTCTCCATTGAACAATGGTGCTTTGTTGTCAGACATTCCTTCTTGTTGATCCATCTTCAGGATCTGCCTTCGAGTTTGTTAGATTGTGTAGAAGGAACCTGCTCTGATACCAATTGAAGGATCAAATCCTATCACTAAGAGGGAGGGGTGAATCAGTGACACAACAATTATATCAATTTTTTATTTATTAATGCAAATAGAATCTTAACACATTATTTTATCGTGGAACCCAAATGGGAAAACCACAAACTATTTCATTAACTGCAAAATTTGTTTTTACATGTTACATATAAGGAAGATGTACTTCCTTTTTTATCAACACCAACTGATTAGGATGCAGCTACACCCTGGTTTACCAGCACCAACTAGCAAGAGGTTACGACCCCCTATTTAGTCGGCTACAACTAACAAGGAAGCATCAACTCCCTCTACAGGCACCAACCTGTCCTTGCACCACCCAACCACCCTTAATACATAGGTATTAGATTTTCTTCCTGGAATCTACTTCAGATTTTGATTTTCTGATATGGACTGCAAAGACATTTTATTCTCACCACACTTCCTTGTTTATATAATCTTCAAAACAACGTGAGTGTGAAACACTGTGTCCCTTGATTTCAAAAATCGCACCTCTTTGATTAATTAGCGTTATTGTTTATTTATTTTTACCGTGAAGGTAAATTGATCATAGTCATGGATCAATTTTAATCCTTTATACTTGTTCACGGATCTTTGTTAATTTCACAGAGACCAAACTCAACGGAGGTGCTTCCTTCAAATCAATTTCATATGACCATAGGCACATAACCATAGGCTTAACAATTTAAGCGATCCATACATTCTTCCCTTTAAAATCTCTTTATTGATATGACCAATGGCGGTGACCTCACGTTAGGTGAGACAAGTGTATGAGAACTTATCAATTCAACGATCATGATTCATTCTCCTAATGAGATGGACGGCTTACAGAGTTTCGACACTTTGACCTTCAGGTCTTCATGACTTCCAATATTTCAGAATTCTCGATCACAAAATTGTTGGTTAGATCAGATGGTTCACTTTTATTTTACGGAGACAAATCTATGGTCCTCTTAAATCCTCTAGATCCGATGATCCTTATTCATTCCAGATTTTGGGACTTCGGGTATTTCGATACATCCAACATTTCACAACTCCTGATACAATTCTCCCGAAGTGACGTAACTTTGCTTACATCACCTATTGACATGGTCATGACCCAATTTCCTTTTTGAAACTTGTCATTTTCTGCTTATGCCATGTGTACATGTTGACGTGGTATTCCACTCATCCTTGCTGATGAGGTTTGCTGACATGGTTTGTCAATGTTTCATCCTTCCTCGACTTCAAAGGTTCATCTATCAGGATTATTCGAGGTATGTTATGTCCAACCTTTTGATCTCTGATATCTTGACTTCATAAATATTGTGCTATGTTCATGCCTTCCAACTATAAACTAGGATATCTTAGGTAGAACAAATTCCTGATCTAATGGTCGAGATCATTCATCATTATATCGATAGTTATTGTAACTTTGACCAAAAGGTAGGGGGCTTGAAAGGTCGTCCCAGGCTTCAGGCTGGTGAGCTTCTCATGGAGTCCAAACACCTAGAGCCCCCACCATACCTTTGCACTACGCGTCAGTAATATATGGAGAGAGTCGTTCATATAACCTTATATGAGTTTATTCATGCTTCTAATGTGGTATTAATCCTATTTATATGAGACAATCAGTGTCGTCAAGTATTTGATCGAACGACTGCTGTGTCTTCTCGCAATTACTAGTGCAATGGTCGAATTCTTAATATATTAAAAGAACCGTCGATTCACCTGCAATGCACTTCTTCTTACAGAGAATTGATCCTCATTCACTAAACCTCCTAAGATTTTATCATTGGACTTTTTATCCTATCATGATCAACAATAGACACGAAATACCTCTGTACTTCTGAGATTTAATTATGTATGCACATTCTTTTATGCACTAATAGTCAGTCATTAATACTCCTTAGCTTTGTTCTCTGTGTTTGCAATTTTGATCTCTGCACATTGTTTTTACATCATCACTTCATTTGTTGACATCAATGAAAATATTTCCAATAAATGGATGACAACTCAGATAGTGAATCAAATGCAGACTGAAGCTAAATTTGTTAGAAAGCTCAAGAGGGGGATAGGAAAATAAAAAGGTAATCTTCCCTTCAAATGCTTTAACTGTGTATAAGTAGCACACTTTTCTGATAAATGTCCTTATGAAAAAAATGGAAACAACAATGTGAAAGATGATTCTAGGTACAAGAAGGGTAAGACTAAAAAGAAGAAAAATTTATATAGATAAAAGAAGAATTTATATACCAATGAATACAATATCTCGTCTAATGATAGTGACAGTGAAACAAAACAAATTCTCTTTATTGGTGTACAAACACAGACTGATGGAAATGCAGACCTAACAAAAGAAAAAGACTTCGAGATTGATGCAGAAGTAGATCTTGAAGGAGAGATCATAACTACTCTAAATGAAATAGAGGAACTAAGGAACAAGAAAGGGATACTAAAGGAGAAACTAAATAAGTACAGAAAAGAAATGATTGATTTAAAATAAATCTTTGGTGAAACTAAAAATATCATCATCAATTTAAAAACACAAGTAGAAGTTGCAAAGCAAATTGAAGAAGTATTAAGAACCCAACTAAAAGAAAAAGAAGATATTTACAGTAGTCTAGAATATAAAATAGTCTATCTAAGAGAGGAGCTAGAAAAATCACATACTAACATGAAATTCAAAAAGATCTTTGCAACCTTTAATGAAATCCTAACTCCTCAAATATCACCATTTGACAGGACTGGTCTTTGGTACAGTGAAAATAAGGAGGATTCTAATGAAGAAGCCTTGACCTCTTCAAAATAGTCAAGTAAAGAAAGGACCAAGAGTTATCTTGATATAGTTAATAATTCTAACAAGGTTGGAGACAATACGAATGAATATCGGTATGTTCCACATAAGAGAAATATTCTTTACAAGGACAGATTTGGGAAGGCTCTCCCATCAAGATGGAATCACACAATCAGGTACCAAAATTCTTTCTTTGGCTATTGTTACTCTTGCAATGGTTTTCATCATAAGGAAATAGATTGTAGAAAAAATGTAAGAGATGATTATATGAGGAACAACAACAAATATACTCATGGATTCTCAAGAAAAAATTGCAACTCATTCTCCCCTCTGTCGAACTATAACATCATGTGTTATAAATGCAATAATTTTGGGCATATAGCAAATTCTGCAAAAATGTTTTCAACAAAGATCAAAAAGAGGAAGCCTCAACAATCATGAAAATAAATTTGGAACAAAGGGAACAAAAGAGATAAAAATCTTTTTTCACTCAAGCTGCACTTCATGCACAAAAGAATGAGGATGAGTGGGTAATTGAAAGTGGGTTCTCTAGCCCCATGATAGGAGACAAAACAAAGTTTATTACCTTAAATAATAATGAAGGAAGTGTTACCTTTGGAGACAATCAAACGTCAAAGATTGTTGTAAAAGACACTCCCAGTCTTAACAATGGAAGAGCTAAAGTTGAAAAGGTTATATGTGTTGAAAACTTGAAACATAATCTTCTTAGTGTTGTCTATATGTGTGACCAAGGATGCTCTCTTACTTTTGACTCCCAAGAATGTGAGATTAGAAAAGAAAATCCAGGCAAGTCGGTTGCAAAATAAATCAGGACCCCAAACAATGTATACATCCTTGATGAAATTAATGGAGAAAAATGCTTCATGGGGAAGATAGATGAAAGTTGGATGTGGCATAAAAGAATGGGCCATACAAAATTTGACAACTCGGTACAAATTAGTACCAAAAAAGAACTAAGAGATATGCCAAAGATCACAAAAGCCTCAATCACCATTTCACATCCAATGAATCTGAAGAATCCTATGAAATTCATGGAATAAAAAGATAGTATTCATTTGCAAGAACTCCTCAACAAAATGTATTTGAAAGAAAAAACAAACATGTACAATAAATCACCAAGACAATGTTAAATGAAGCAAAATTGTCAAATAGATTTTGGAGAGAAGCAATTTAAACTTCTGTCTACATTCTAAACTAAGGAAAAAATAAAAGTCATCCGTGAAAAGACAGCCTATGAACTATGGAAAGGTCGACCAACACTTCAGAATATTTGGAAGCAAGTGTTACATCAAACACGATGATGAGGATCTAAGTAAGTTTAACTCAAGAGAAAATGAAGGATTTTTTCTTGGATATTCATCAAGAATAAAAGCATATAGATGTTACAACAAAATAATGCAGAATATGGTTGAAAGCGCTAATGTTGTAATAGATAAATAACTTCCACATAAGAACAAACTGGAAGTAGAAAAAATAGATTTCAACAAAGAAGAAGAACAAAGAGCATATGAAGAAGAAGAACAAGAAAATGAAAAAGAAAAAGAAGAAGAAACAAAACACCAAGATACACAAACAACATCCAAGTTTGTACAGAAAAATCATCCAGAACACTTATTCTTGGTGATAAAAATGCTCAGACTCAAACTAGGAGAAAACTGGCAAGTAGTTTTGAATAGGTAAGTCTCTCTCTGTTGTCCAAAATAGACTCCAAATGCTTTGCAGAAGCTAGTAATCATCAACATTAGGTAAATTCTATGGAAGAAGAGTTAAACCGTATTGTGAAAAATTAGACATGAGAACTTGTCCCAAGACCCAAAGATAAATATGTGATCTGTACAAAGTAGGTATTGATAAATAAGTTGAATGAAGATGGGAAAATAGTAAGAAATGAAGCAAGACTAGTCTATAAAGGGTATGATCAAATAGAAGGTATTGAATTTGAATAAAACTTTGCACATGTTGCAAGACTAGAAGCCATTAGAATGTTTTTGGCATTTGCAAGTTTCAAGAATTTTAAGGTATATTAGATGGATGTCAAGTCAACATTCTTGAATGGAAATTTAGAGGAAGAAGTGTACATTGAACAGCTCGAAGGATTCTTATTGTTGGAAAATGAAGATTATGTTTGCATATTGAATAAAGAACTTTATGGATTAAAGGAAGATCCCAGATCATGGTACTCAATACTTGACAAGTAATTGTAGCAACAAGGTTTTAAAAATGGAACAATAGATAACAATATTTACATCAAAATAGATAGTGAAGAGACGCTAATGATTTTATTTTATGGGGATGGTATCATTTTTGGAAGAACTATTGATAGAATGAGTCAAAATTTTGTAGAAGATATGAAAAAATAATTTGAGATGTCCATTCTTGTAAAACTATTCTTCTTCCTAGGACTGCAAATTTCTCAAACCAAAAAAGGTATATTCATTTCTCAGACAAAATATATCAAAGAGATGTTGAAGAAGTTTGGAATGGAAGATTGTAAACCTGCCAGCATACCCATGGTCATTCGTTGTAAGCTAAGTAAATAAGATGAATCAAAGGAAGAAAATCATACCCTATATAGATCCATGATAGGCGGTCTCCTGTATGTAACAACTTCAATACCATATATTATGCAAGAAGTAGGTATAGTTGGAAGGTTTCAAGAAAAACCAAAGGAAACACATGTACTAGTGGTAAAACGATTGTTTATATATATAAAAGGCATGTTGGAATTTGGTTTATGGTATCCCATAGGAAAAGACTTTACTTTGATAGCTTACACAGATGCATATTCGGTTGGCAGTGTGGATGACAGAAAGGGAATGAGTGGTGGATCATTATTTCTAGAAAATAGCTTGGTGTCTTGGTTCAAGAAAAAGAAATCATCAATCTCTCTATCTACAACAGAAGAAAAATACATAGCACCAACAACCTATTGTACACAAGTTCTTTGTATGAAACAAACACTAAAAAATTGTAATATCCCTCGACCGAACCCAATTGTAAATGTAATATAAACATACTTAAGTTGGTGATTTGTTTTGACCTCATTTGTTAATACACATCATGTAGCATAGTGTGCGCATGAACTACGCAGTAAAATTATGTAATATGCACATCGCAAGATACCGCACAGAGTAACTAAAGTGTGCGCAACCTTGAGAACAACGAATATCGTGCGTAGTAACTAAAGTGTGTGCAATACTAAGGTCAGCGAACCTTTATGTATATGATATGCATTATAGGCTAGTGAGCCAGTATTATAAGCTGGAATGCTTATGTTTTGGTATTAGGCCGGAACACCTAGATGTCAAGGGTCAATGTGCCTACTTTGTACATGACTCATGATTAATATAAAATACATGATTGCACACAGAGTAAACATGATAAAAGAGATGGGGGACTGAACTTCACCAGTAGGGAAAGGGAGGGCCAAAAGTCAGGGGAATATTATATTAATATTTTCTAAAACATAAAGTATGGATAATTATTTTATCCTAAGTTCTAAAGTTGGGGACAAGTGGACAAAAGTAACTTCCGATATGACAAGTGTCAAGTTGGGGACATGCATTCATATCGTGGGGAAACTTAGCCCATGAGGAGATTTTTCTCATGGATACGTTACGAACAAGGGAAAGGACCATCATTAGGACCATCACTTTTCACAAAGAGTTCACAGTGATTTTGAAACACACTCAGTTATCCATTCAATGACTCCACGACCATTTCACTCATACATTTTGTTATCCTTGAGATAGCCATTTCACCTTTTCAAAGTTTGTTTCCCCACCCTTTTTGGTTGGTGTACCTGGTTAGCTTGGAGCGGGATTGAAGAAGCAGGTTGTCAAGCCCGTGAGTAGTTCTCTGAGTAAGATAATTGTTGGGGATTGATTTTCATAGGTGCTAAAATGCAGCTACAACACTGTGAGACTTCCAGTCCAGCCTGTTGTTGAATCCCTACAAGGGAAGTGAGGCAGCCGAGGGACTATTGAGAAAATAAGGGGCACACTTCCTTGGGTGGGACAGGCATGTGGGGAATTAGAGGTTGTAGTCTGTTAGTTGAGTGAGCACTTGAGACAGAGTCTTTCCTGTTGTCCATGAGCCTTAGCCTGGATAGGAATCCCTTTACCCTAGGTGGAGTTCAGTCCCATGTCGGGGGTGACTCACTGTTGAGAGTGATGAATAGTGTAGTCTATGGCTAGGAGGTTCGTGGACAGTCTGTAAGTAGTTGGTGATAGCATTTCTAACATAAGTACCAATTGTATGATATATTGATATGTTGTTTTGTTATTTACATGCCTATGTTACGATTTTATCATATATGTGATTATGATTGCTTGTGTGCTTATGGGTAATTTCTTGTAAATGATGCATATCGATAGTTATTGGTATTTTAATATAAAATTCGTATGTTACAGAAAGTAATTGTTTGTTTATGTTTAGATGTAAAGCTTCCACGAGCGTGTTGTATGTATATGTTTTAGTTGCATGCAGTCTAAAGAGTAAATTTAGGTGGCATTGCTTAGTCGACTACTGAGTATGCTACTGTATGTTCTGTAGTATGGGAACAAAAGTGTTCCCTAGAGTAGCATGGCCCAGCCTGATGGTTGGGAATGTTACCAACTGGCGTCAGAGCATGAGTGGTTACTCTGGAGTGGCATACCCCAGCCTCAGGTTGATCAGGGGGATCATTACAGTATGGTATTAGAGCCTCAATTCAACACTAAGCTTGGATGAGCCAGAGGGGTGCAATTGAAGTGAATATTCACATAAAAGTAACTTCAAAGTGACCAGAATTGGAGTCAAAGAGTTTCCTTGGAAAAGGTTGGTGTACTGGCGCGCATGGTAAATTTGGCACGGCGTGGGAAAAACGTTAGTGTGCCAGTATGCGCGGTAAATTGTGGCATCGTGCAGAAGATTATTATGTGTATATGCACGCCCTAAAATTAGCCTTGTGCGATAAGTACACACATAGTAAGGTGCACATGGGGTGTGCAAGTATTTCTTAATGCAGAGGAGTTTTTTTGGTACACGCATAAGTATGAGTATAAGTTGTTTCGCAACAGTGTATTCAGTAGTGTGCGCAGATATTTGAGCGCTAAGGAATATGTTAAACTTGACATGGTGCATGCATAGGAAGAAAATGCATGTGGAATATTGGTGCACTATATCGAAATTGTGCGCAGTGGATATTGGCACACAATGCTAGAGTAGTGCACGTAAGTAGTCGGTACGACGAAGAAGAAATGCACAGTAGATTTAGGTGCACGTAGAAGCGTTTTACCTTGTAATGTTTCTATGCACAATAAATATAAATAAATAGGTCAATTTAATGCACGCGAAGTCACTTGGAAGGCGATGAGTCTGAGTTTAAATTACATAATAATAAAAGAAAAAGAAACACATAACCGCATTGAAGCATTAATTAAAAAGAATTCCGAATTTTAATTTCTTCTAATTTAAACAGATGAAAATAAAATATAAGATTACAAGAAAAACTTATTATAAAAGAAAACAAGAGTCATAACATCACCAAATAGAAATTGTAATAAAACATTCTAAAAAATCGTTTTTGTATTTATATATCATATTAATCACAAAATTACAAAAGGGTGATGACAGTAATTAGCCTGTTGTAAAAAGGGTCGTTTGAAGAACATGCCTATCATCTCTTGTACTCTTTACCTCTGCTACCAGCTGTTCAAAATTTGCTGAGACATTCTTATCTTAGTTAAATACTTACTTCAACTTAGTGATCTTCACCTTTAAATAAGAGTCTAACCAGACCAGTTGATTCTCTCCAACACTTTCGGCCACTTCAGCCATAGATTCCTCCTTCTTATGTCGCTTACTCCTTTTCTTTTCAGTGGCTATCCTGTTGATGACTAAATCCTTTATAGTGGGATTCATCTTGACTTCCAATCATGAGTCTATAATCAGCTCTATCTGGAACTTAGTTTCTAGAATGTGCGCAAGGACCCTTTCCTCCTTATTCACAGGAAAGCCTAGCATGTTGCTCGAATAACCAGTCTCACTCGACTTAGATTTGTCCATGTATCTCAGGTTGGGGATACTGAAATGTGTCTTTACAAAGAGTAGGAAGTCGAGCAGCTTGGATATTACTCAGTTATGGATACACAGATATATTCATACCTACGGAGTGGTAATTATAGAACTCCATTTATGAAGCGCAGACAAATTACGTACAAGAGTGTTGGATTTCCATGCTTGGCCAATCCATTTCGAATGATTATATTTTGAGTTCATTACATGGCGGAGTTCCACTGACACCACATGGTTGTGAAGTACCGAATGAATGAAGTAGGGTGATCTGACTAGCCATCGTTCACTCCACGAGTGGTGGATTTGACATGTTGAGATACGTGATACCGCGTCTCAACGAAAGAGGTTTCAACAAAACCACCTTCTTGCACAAGTGTATCTCAGAAGGCACTATGCGTCAGTGGTCTTGAGACTTGGGTCTTATCTAGAGATGTCATGGTGATAATACTAGGAAACCAGGAGTGATAATGTTGATGTGTATGTTGAATCGAAATGGTGCATATTCTCATGAATTGTTGAATTGTTAGTCTGATTAGTTTTGATGGTTGCACATTTTTCAAAATTAACAGCAACTCGGTTAGGTCAGACTAATGCAGAGTCCATAGGAATGGAAGAGGCACAGGGGAATTATAGTCATCCAGAGAAGAGCAGAGAATGGATGTCCATTTGGGGATGGAGGAAACGAACTCCAACGGACATGGAGAAGAAAGGAATGAAGATATGAATATGGATGAGACCATTAAGAATTTGCAGAAGGATGTCCAAATCCATAAAGGTGATAATGAAGTACTTATAAAATCCAAAGAGTAGTAGGATGACTTCAACATGAAGCTATTGGAAGGTTTGAACATAATAGAGAAGAAATTGTTTAAGGAGAGTGACTCAAGTAGATTTGAGAGTCACAAATCTTCAAAGGGGAAAGGAAAAGTAAAAAGTGCTAGTAGACATCACCATCATCCCCATAGGCATTCCCATAAGACAGAAGGAAACAACTCAAGTATATCCCATGTCAAAAGGTATAAGAGATCTGGGGTGGATGAGCTACGAGAGGAAATGAACAAAATCAAACCTCCTACATTTGATGGTGAGCACAAGAAGGATGAAGATGTCGAAACATGGTTGTTAGGCATGAGGAAGTATTTTCAATTGCATAATTATTCTTCTCATGATGAAGGTAGAATAACTATCTATCAACTCAAAGGAAAGGCCTCCATGTGGTGGGATCAACTTGTTCAGGTACAACACATTGTAGAGAAAATTTTTACTTGGAGGGAATTCAAGAAGTATTTTGAGAAGAAGTACTTGACTAAGAGATACTATGACAAGAAAATGAAAGAGTTCTTTGAACTCAAGCTTGTAAGTACAATCATAGATGAATATGAGAGAAGGTTTTTGAAACTGCTAAAGTATGTCTCTTTCATTAAGGATGATATAGTCAAAATTCAACAGTATTTAAGTGGATTGCCATCGTTCATCAGTGAACAAATACAGTATGATGATCCCAAGACATTAGAAGAGACCATAAGGAGAGATAAATTCTTATATGACTAGCTGAAAGCAAGGCCAGCTTTCCAAAAGGCTTGGGAAGACAATAAGAAATTCAATATGGATCAGAGGAAGAAGGGAGCTAAGCCACCATTCTTTAGAAATAATCCACAATGGCAACAAACGCATAAGGAAACCAGAGTGATTGACATAGGGAATCAAGGGCCAAGACAACCACCTATGCAATGTTGGGGTTGTAAAGGAGTCTATAGGTTCAGAGATTGTCCTCACAGAGGCAAAAAAGGTAGGGATGTTCACAATGTACAATGAGCTGAGACAGTAGAGGACATGGGCAGAAATGTGCCAAGGATTTATGCATCCATAAACAACAAGCAAGCAGAGTATCAGTCCCACATGATTGAGGTGGAAGGTATGATCAACAACCAAACCCTTGCTATTTTAATTGATTCAGGAGATTTTCATAGTTATATAGACCCTAAGATGGTGGAAATTTTGTAATTGCCAAGAAGCAAGCATGGGAAATCCTGGTTGGTGCAACTGGCTATAGGAGCTAGAAGAAAATTTAATGAGATGGTTAAGTCCTGCCTCATAGACATGAATGGACTGAATACCAAGGCAGATTTGAATATCTTACCTTTAGGTTCCTATGACTATTTAATTGGGATGGATTGGTTGGACCCACATCATGCTCTATTGGATTGTCATAACAAAGCATTCACTTGCTTGGATGAAGAAGGGAGCCAAAGGAGAGTGCAAGGAATTTCCAAGGCAATAACCGTTAGAGAAATTTGAGCATTATAGCTGAAATGTTATAGAAAAGGATGTCAAATTTTTGCAGCTCATATGGAGGAGACACCTAAAGACAAGGTGCCAAATTTGGAGGATTATGCAGTCCTGAAAGAGTTTGAAGATGTATTCAAGGAAGTACCAGGACTACCCCCAAGGA
>ML849851.1:5313-22910 GCA_009831015.1 Picea engelmannii
AACAATAGATAGCCAATACAATGCCAAGACAATGAACCAAACAACACAAAAATTCCTCTCCCAAGGATGTGCCTCTCTCTCTCTTCCTTCTTCCGACAACTGGTAACTGCAGCTTCCTTCAATACTTGTGCACTAGATGAGTGAGCTGAGTGTGTTTCTAATTGAGGTGTTGGCCTATCTTATTTATACAATCTATTAGGTGTGAACATAAGTGTCTTTTCACTGGCAGGGTTGACTTCTCATTCTGGGTGGTCATAACCACCTTTATTTAATCTGGGGGCCGACTTCTCATTCTACCTATTACAATTAGGATTTGACCAATCTGCAAAAGGGGATTTGGTCAATTATAATGCCCGACATGATCAATCCACAAAAGGGGATTGATCTAATCAATAAAAAATATATTTTATCTTTATCCACAAAAGGGGATAAGAATATTCTTTGCAGTTACACAACATTTTAACATAATATGGGAGACATTATACTAGATCTAGGATTTGAAGTTAATGTATTACCAAAGAAGACATGGCAGTGCATGGGAGAGCCAACATTAGGATATTCACCTGTTCAATTAAAATTGGCAAACCAGCACAGAGTCTTACCAATAGGTAGACTAAAAGGAGTGATAACCGACCTAGATGGAGTGCACACTAAAGAAGACTTCGAAGATATTGAAATAGTAGACAACACAACACCTTACCCATCATTGCCTATTCTAGATTAGGTGTTTGACAACCAGGCCATAATCAAATTGAAAACCATGAAAATGACATTTGATTCAGGAGAATACAGGTTCATTGCACCATTAGATCCATCCGAAGGGGAGAGGTTTGTAGAACCTACTTGCCCATACCTAGAGTAAATCGACCAATTGTACAGAACAACTGCGCGCGATGAGGATTACGTAAATCCAACTATATATGTGGTACTCAATTGGCTAAGCATTAGTTCATGTGTGACAGACCCAGACACCGGTTTAGAGAACTGGTAGTAGAGGCTACACGAAGTCTCCACAAGAGGATGTGCAAGAATAGATTGTGTAGTACTATGGGTAGGCACTGAAATCAGAGAACCACCCAGTTTTGCATGGAATAAACAATTTGGAAACATTATTGACATAGTATGAAGACACAGTGTTAGAGAACCAGAGACTATTATCACTTGACTTAACACTCAAGGCCACACCCGCAAGATGGTGGGGTGCACACAAAGAGACAATCACAGATTGGTACCAGTGTAAGAGGCTACTGCGCATAAGGTTTGGTGCAGAACAGAAAAACAACAAGCAATAGAAGTATGATGGACACAGAGCACCAGAGGAACACTTGGAGGCATGTAGAATGCTATGGAAAACGACAACCCTAGAGGAATGGCCTCATCAATTCATACACACTCTAGAGGCCATACCAGCGAACCAGTATATAGACTAGGAGTTGCACAAAGGAACTGCGACATGGATGAAATTGCAATAGATTTTTACAGTCACTTTCTCATTCGAGCACGAGAACCCCAAAATAGATGTTGTACTTAAACAAATTAGAGGAGTAATATTCATCAAAGAACCATAAATAGAATTGATCATAGAAGAACAACAATGGAATAAGTAGGCAGATAAGGAACTACTATCATGCTACCATGTATAGGAGGAAGCACCAGATGAAGAGGATCCTTGCAATCTTCAGATCAAAGAAGAAGAAGGCGAAATAGATGTGGAAGGCCCACCTATAGAATCAAAAGTCATTTTCGTGCTGATCAAAGTAAATAAAGTTAACATTGGGATAGTCGAGCATCCCAAAATGGTGAGCATTGGAGATTACTAGGATGAGCAAACAGTGGAAAGCATCATAGATTTTTTGTCCAAATAAAGTGACTTGTTCCCTACAACTTTTACAGAGATGAAGGGTATATCTGGAGAGTTAGGCAAAATGAATATACCACTCAGACCTGAAGCGAGACCTATTAGACAATGACCATATAGACTGAACCCCATATACAAACATAAATTCAAAGTTGAGATCAAGAGGATGCTTGAAGACAACATCATAGAACCAGTTGAGGAGTCAGAATGGATAAGTCCAATGGTAGTTTAGGAAAAGAATCAAGGAGGTATCATGATATGCATCGACTTGAGGAAGTTGAATGATGTGTGCCTACACGATCCATTCCCTACACCTTTCACGGATGAAGTGTTAGAGAATGTAGGAGGAAATGAATCTTACTCATTCACTCATGGATTCTCAGGCTACCATAAGATCAAGATAGCACAAGAAGATAGATACAAGACCGTGTTCACGACAGAATGGGGATCATATCAGTACACAGTCATGCCATTTGGACTAAAGAATGCACCAACAATCTTTTCCAGAGTAGTCATTGTTGCATTTAAGGAATTCATCCACCAATTTCTCGAATTATATCTGGATGATTGGACAATCTATAGTTTATTGAAAAACCATGTAGAAGTACTATGCTTAATGTTAGAAAGATGTAGACAGTGTCAAATATCACTAAATATAAAGAAATGCTTATTTGGAACACTGTTCAGGATACTATTGGTCCATATAGTATGCAAAGAAGGTTTGATAGTAGATCCTGCAAAAATCACAGTAATTGTTAATTTGCCAGCACCAAAAATAGTCTGCTAGCTAAGAGCGACATTAGGACACATGGGATACTACCTGAAATTTATCAAAGGATATGTGCAGATTATTGCACCAATGGAAAAGCTATTAAGAATGGATACGAAGTTTCAGTGGAATGATGAGTGTCAACACAGTCTGGATACTTTGAGGAAAAGATGGTTATCGCACTGATATTAGTATTTCCAGACTCGGAGAAGACATTCCACGTCCATGTAGACACATCAATGATAGCACTTGGAGCTATATTGGCACAACCAGGAGTGGGAGACTTAGATCACTCGATAGCATTTGCGAGTAGAAATTTATCGGACTCAGAACAAAACTATAACACGACAGAAAGAGAAGGCCTAGATATGGTCTATGCACTGTAGAAGTTTAGACATTACTTATTGGGGAACCACTTTAAGATGTTCACAGATCACTTAGCTCTGAAATATCTAGTCAACAAGCTAGTGTTGGGGGGGAGAATCTATCGATGGTTACTACTATTTCAAGAATTTGACTTTGAATTAATAGTCAAACCATGAAAATTGAACGCAAGAGCTCACCACTTATCAAGGGTCACCAATGGAGAAGAACCTATGAGCTTAGAAGACAACTTTCTGGATGCACAATTATTTTCATTTCATATCACTGATGAATACTTCACAGACATCATTCAATATTTGAGTACATGTACCGCACCACAAGAATACAACACCGTGTAGAAGAAAAACCTTGTAGTCTGCGCAACTGACTATCAACTAATTGTAGGTCACCTATACAAAATGGGTGCAGATATAATCTTGTGAAGACACGTGTTAGAGTACAAAAGACCACACATTTTAGCAGAATCCCATGAAGAAATAGTAGGAGGGAATTAGGTAGGTAAAGCTACCGTGCAGAAGGTATTGCACACGGGACTTTGGTGGCCAACGATTCACACAGATTCAAAGGAATACTATCAAATATGCGATGTTTGTCAAAGGGTGGGAAAACCCAAAAGAAGGGAAGAGATTCCATTATGACCACAAGTAAAATTACAAGCATTCGACAAGTGGGAAATATATTTTGTGGGACCAATCAACCCACCAGCCAAAAGAAAACGAGCAAGGCACATTATCACCGCGATGGAGTATCTAACAAGATGGGCGGAAACCACACCAGTGAAGGATTGCAGTGCAGAAACAATAGTGTACTTTCTATTTGGGTTCCCAAGAGTTTTGATGAGTGACCAAGGCATGCACTTCATAAATAGCAACATCAAAGCTATGACTGAATAATTTGAAGTCCATCATCAAAAGAGAACACCATATCATCCACAGGAAAATGGCACAGTGGAAGCATTCAACAAAATCTTGGAGAACGCACCTTCAAAGATTTTCAACATCAACAAGGACGACTAGGAGCTCAAAGTACCTGCAGTATTATGGGCATACAAAACTACGTGCAAAAATTTGACAGGGCACATGCCATTTAAGCTGGTTTACGGCCAAGAAGCAGTGGTGCCATTAGAATTTTTAGTACCAAGCTTGCACGTAGCAGCCATCACACAAATGAAAGGATGAGGTGCATTATAGAAGAGACTGAATTAGTTATTGACCATGGAGGAAGACCAAATCTTGGCAGGATTCCACCAGCAAGTTCAGAAAGAAAGAGACAAAGCTTGGCATGATAAACACATCAATAAGAAAACATTCAAGGAAGGTGATCTTGTACTGATGTATGACAACAAATTGTTTCAGCACCCAGGAAAGCTTAGAATGCATTGGTTAGGACCATACGAAGTAAAATCTGTCACAGATGGAGGAGATGTATAGTTAAGAGATTTATCAGGTGAAGAACTCAGAGGAATGATCAATGGGATCCAACTCAAACTGTACAAGGACAGTTGACAATCCACTGCACAATGTGTATATATATAGTGAAAAAGAACCAAAGAGGGTGCAGGTATCCAAAGGTAGAAATTCCATGCAAAATTAGAAACACAAACTTGGCGAGGATAAATACAATAGTCACGTCCAAAGGGAAACAAGCAAGAAAATAATAGTCGGAAAAAGAAGGATGACAGGACAACCCTAGGTGGAATTAAAGGATGAAAAGCACTGATGGGATGCCACATTAATCAGGCCAACAAAACATGACACAACAGGAGTAATGACAAGTACAAAACTGCCAAAGATGCATTGAACCAGTAATCAAGGTACAATAAACCCATAATCAAGGAAGCGTCCTCAACAAGCTTCATGGGAAATCCATACAACACATGGGCGAGGGAGCCAATAGTCTATTCACAAAGAGAGAATATATAGAGAGTGACAAGGGATAAAGAACATAAAGAGAGTTCACGGAGACCACAGAGACCATTTGAATCCAACAGACACTTGACATTCACCACCATGGCATTGCCTAAGAAAACATAAGCGATCCAAACCGCCAAGAAAACCATATTTCAGACCAGGTCACGAGGATAGGTGGAATAAGGTGAACAACAACTGTTGGAGATCGTCAATTTCGATGAAATCTCATCTCCAAACACAACATCAGTAAACCCTACACCTATCCTGGAAGAATTCCAATAGATAGCACTGAAGGGCATGCATCAAAAGATACCGGTGGAAGTACAGGAGCCATAGAACTAGGGAACAAAAACCTTGAAGGAGATGCAACTAGATAATACAGAGGCAACTCTGAAATTTAATGGCATGACACTGAATCTGACAACAACAGTTGAGCCAAACGAGTCTCAAATGACCATCTCAGACCACCCAGCTGGGAAAAAGGGTGAAGATGTCTCGGCTTGGCTAGAATGGTATACAAAGGAGAAACCAGAAGCTGTTGGAACTTTGAGCCAACCACCATGGCAGAAGGAAGACAATATACATATACCAATGTCACCTCGCAAGAAACCTACAAAAGAAATTGTTCTACCGTGCATACCAGAGGGGGTACAGGTAGGACCAGAGCTACTGGGTCATATCAGGAATCTCAAATACTCTGACCATAAGAGGGTATTCTTACATACCAGGGGCACAAATCAGGTTGGAGAACTAATGGATCAGCCATACCAGTGGGCAACTGGGCTGGAGAAAATGGAAATTTTAGGTTTGTTGGGCCAACCACATTTTCGCAAAGGCTAGTACGCAACAGTGTGCATCAAATAGCTGCTAGCAGTCACACATGGAGAGGATATATAGTTGGACAAGCCTGTCCCCATATTCATTTAGATTATTGCAAACATAACAGGGTTACCAATTCAAGGAATGGATCTCGCATTGTTTATGGATGAAAAAACCAAGGAGAAAGTGCTAGCAGAAGATATGAAGAAAAAGTAAGGCACTGATAGGGGGACAAGAGGGATCATCATGAAGAGGATCAATGATGCAGCCACACAATTGGGCGCAAAATTCTTAGCCTGCAAGTTGCTAAGAAAATGCCACACGGAGGAAGTCCCAGGTGGAGTTGTTGTAGTTGCATCCCAGTGCAAAGAAGGAACCTCAATGAGTTGGGTGTCATACCTCTTGAAATTGTTCCTAGATGAATACAAGGATGTGAAGGATATAGGAACAGAGTTTCACTACTCATGGTTGATTACACTCATAGCGTTTATGGGATAGAGCGAGCCAAGGTACGTAACGTTTTGTACCAAACCCAAACCAAACCAGGGAAAGAGGTATTCATTGCTAAAGGCGATGGCGAGCGCTAGTCACAAGAGGATGAACGGATCTATATTTGAAGGATACCTACGCGACCTACAAGAATCCATCTCTGATATGTGGAGAATCACACCAGAAGATGTCACGTGATATGAAGACATCACCACTTTTCAAGCCACATGACACGCAATGTGGATACAGGAAAGGAAGGATATGGGTAAACAATGGCTACTGATGCACTACTGCATCACCGAGGGTGATATTGACATGGTCATCAGTGAATGGGATGATGAATGGAGGACTCCATCCATTACCCAGGAAGTGTCAGAAAAAACAACAGAAGCATAGGCAAAGCAAGGAGAAATGCAACCTATGGAAATCCAAGTGCCCAAGAGACCATGAATAGGCCAAGGCAAGACAACACAGCCAAAAGAAGGGCCAATGAAGACAGGGACCCAGAATGGAAAGAAGGATAAGATGAAAATGACCAAGGAGCAGCAACAATAGTCTAAGCCCATGCAAGAAACAACAAAAAATCCCAACCTACAAGAAACATGGGAAAACAAGAGGCCAGCCACGCAGATAAGAAGCACACATAAAAAATAAAAGACATAATGAACACTGCTAGAATATACGATCACAGATGATGACAGGGATATGATAGCTTGAATGGTTCAGGATTGTATAGCTGAGGACCTCGACCATGCAACATGCCACAGGGATAAGATCTAAGAGGAGTTGGCAGACATGTGACAGATCATCAAAAAGATCGGGGAAAGGCTGACAACAAGCAACAGGGGAATCGAACAATCAACATCACAGATAGAAGGAAGAGTGCAAGAAGAAGAACAAGAGTCAATCTAGGAAATACTGCATTCACAAGTAACATTCCACATCAACCCTAGTATGTTGCACATGGAAGAAATTGTGGGAAATTCACCCTTGAAGGACTTAAGCCAAATCCAACTTGTTTTGACAAGGATACCATCAGGGGCACTACATAGGTTGCAAGTGAGCGTAAACCACGAGGTATAATCTTGTGCACGTAGATACTTAACCAAATTGAATCAGGCAACAAAGAAGAGGGATGCACTTGAAATAGTATATGAGAAGGCGAAATCTAAGACCCAGGAGGAAAGGGAGCGCATAAAAGGATTGGAGCAGAAAGTGGCAGGAACTTATGAGAAGATTCCATAGGCCGCGCAAAGTGAGGAAATCACAACAGCATAAAATATTGATCGGATTGCGCAGACAATTTATCAATATCAAAAGGATATAAGAATATTCAAGATCATATCATACCAACCACTCCACCATAAATCAAGGAGAAAAGGAAATAGGAAGCAACAACACGGTTGCAGGAGATAGAGAAGCAGGACAGCACGACAGTGGACTTGTTCAATAAAGCAACGCAACTACGGAATAAATTAGATGAGGATCATCATATCCAAAAGTGGGATAAGGAAGAAGAGAGGATAAACGCAGTGATCCAAGAACTCAAACAGAGATAGAAGACAATGCTAGTTACAAAACGTGTCAAGGGAACGCAGGAAATGAAGAAATTGTAGGCAGAGTTAACTACTGCAAAAACACAGAAACAGGAGCGACAGGCTCAAACAGAACCATTGCAAGAGAGGGTAGCATAAGTCTTGGCACATACAGAGGAAGATAAGACAAAAATAGCATAGACCCAGGCAAAATGTGTAGGATTGATCAAAGATGAAGTTGTAGTCTAGGTAGTGGACACAATCAAGGAGAAGACTACGTAGGCATTGGCAGCAGAGCTTAGGGAAAAGGTCTATATGACCACCAGGGAGGTCGAAGACACACACAAGGATTAGGTGGCTCTGAAAGAGCCACATGTTCATGTTGGGGGCTTGTTGGCAGCAGGCCAAAGTGGAAATAAGGATGATCATGGGGAAATAAAGTGTGCATAGAGTGAAGCAACAACTAGAAGGAAACACAACACTGGAAGGAAGAACAATACGCGCATGAGAGGAATACCTAACGTCATTAGGGTTAGGGCTTTGGTAATATGTTGTAATGGATGAAGAGCCAAAGATGTATAAATACCAATACTGAGGTATTATAGAGGGTTCACGGATTTTGTACTTGTTCCGATTTAGTTAGCATTCAGGTTTACATTTTGTTGTATGAACTATTTTGTAAGATGTTGAGCTAGAGGAGAGAACAGAAGGTAGATATTGAGGATTAGACTGCTGGCTGAGAAGCCTGGTGCAATCTAGTTCACCTCATATAGATCTTACCCGTCTGAGGAGATTTGTAATCGCACAACGTTGTAGATGCAAAACTATCATAATAAAATAGCCAAGAGACAAATATTTGTGGACGTAGCCCAAGAAGGGGTGACCCACGGTAATAACTATGTGATGTGATGAATGCATGCATATATTTATCCTCTTTCGAGTAGTTATTTTTTTTGCTTAATGAATGAATGAGTTATTATATTTCTTGTTTAAATGTTGTTTCAATATTGAGGGAATAAGCTATGAGATTTACTGCACAGTTGTGAATAATAGTATGTTTCATTTACTAGTTCTAATAATGGTTCAATGGTTGAGTTATCATATATCATACTGAATCCTAGGTTGTAAACACTCGAATCTTGCAACCACCCATTAAACCTATCTTGGGTGAGACTTCGCAGCGCATTCTGTGTGTTGCGTTGCCTTCTTGTTCACTAGGAGGGACGATAGTTTTAGAGGCTTTGCTGAAAACCCGAAAGACACGAACTATGGGTCAATACCAACTTAGACAGTATAGAAGAAGAATTAACCAACATTACCCCTGTAGGTGAGGAGAATATGTCTCTGTATTCTTTCATGATCTCGTCCACTTTCTTATGTTGCAAAGAGAGGCTTTGTGTAGAGGTCACATATTTGGCGGTGACCTTCTGCTTACCATGATCATAGATCACACAGAAGACAAACTTCTTGGTCTGTGAAATTACCTTACTGCATTTCTTAGTAGAGAATAATTAAATAGCAATAGTCGGTGCTACCTCTGGTATCCTATACAATTTTCTACCCAAAGTAATAATAACACTGTGGGTGTTATCACATAAATTGCTAAGGGGGGTGCTTTCTTAAGAAATTACCCCCTTTGGAGAAAAAATAGCAAGAAGTGGGTCAAAACCCACTTATCCTATGTTCGAGGCACAAGATCGCATTGTGCTAAACAACAGGTAGATCTAGGTGGCCAGAATCTACGTGCTCAGATATATGATGCAGGTTCAATTCCAGACCCCCTCCCCCCCCCCGCCCGCATTTATGCCTTTAATGGGGGGTCCGATATTGTGGGCCCCTCACTATCATGGCACCTCCTCGTGATGTCGACCCCCCCCCCTCCAATATACCACTTACCTCCTCCGCTTACCACTCCCGCCTCCTGCTGACATCTATCTCCCACTCTGTCTCTCACCTCCGCCCATCACATCCTCTACTCCCACTCCCGATATCATTATTCTACACCTGTCATCCACTTACCATTGGGCCATATCCCTTTATCACTCCCACCTATCATCTCTTTCCAAGTGTCCTACCACTCAGGTCCTCCCTGGTAGATGGTCCCATCCTGTCTACTGACATCTGCCCCCACATCATGGCCCCATTCCACTCCACCTCTGACCTGTACCAGTGCAGTGCGCACACCTTCCACCACCTGCACTTTCCATGTCACCCTCCATCAATCTCGCCTGACCACTTGGGCTCCCCTTGTCTCCCCTTCATCACATTGGCCCCATCGTCCCCGCCAAGAGTCTCATCCATGTCTATCGATTGGGTCCCCTTGTAGCATTCCAACGAAGTAGTAGCAGCCAAGGGAAGGTCACCACGTTGTTTAGGATAAGAGTTGACTTGGGCCTCTTAGATCCTGATGAATCAGTTAATGCAAATAAGGAAGGTGGGTGAGACATCGTATCCTCCTTTAAATAGAAGGCCATAGAGGGAAAAATCATAGGAGGAGATTGTCAACCCACTTTGATAGAGATCGCGTCTGATAGAAGAATGGATGGCCAGTCTGACCAATGTTTGCATGTGCAACCTAACAGAGAAGCTTGTCAACGTAAAGCCTTGAATGTATGACATGACTACATTTCAGGCAGCCCGAGCCAGTTCTAAGTATATGTAGGAATTTTTTCCATTTTGTTAGGATCGATGGTAGAGCTAAGCTCCCAATTGTAAAGTTTTAGTGAGGCCTCTGGTTCTCTGCCTATAGACTGATATTTGAGACTTCTTGTTTAATGGCAGCCAACCTCTTCATTACTCTTCCTTCTGACTCTTAAATGCTGGGCATGGATGATCTAGTTGGGTGTTGTAATGACTATATAATGTAGGTTTCATTATATCGGTTTTTTGCAGCATTTTAAGTTTCTTGAAGTTTTCAGATCTGAGAGGATATCATATCTGAGACTTTTCCTTCAAAGGTTGTTGGAAGATCGGATGGCCAGAGCAGAGTTTCATTACTCTTTTGTTTTTCCTCCACCTACTGACCACTATGCAAACATACTGGCCTAAGTTAGATCAATACCTCACCTAGATCTGTATTTCCAACCCATTTTTCTGAGTTAAAATGATATTTTTCTGAGTTTACTCCCATTCGACCACCCTTTATAAACAACCTATGACATGTAAACTGATGGGTATCGGGATTACTCCTATTGCAATCTAGGAGTGACTTCTCGTGCCAAAATTTCTAGCGTTGTTGTTAGGGACGAAGTTGAAGATTTTCCCCGAGATTGAAAGATATTGAGCCTTTGATTCTGAAGGTGAATCAAGCATCAAATCCCTCCAAGATTTCTACTGTGCACCTAGTGACTCCATTGTGATGACTCCACTGGGGAACCTATTGTTTCAGTTGTGGCTTCCAGAGGTAGGCATATGAGGTCTACCCCTCAGTTTCCCTTGACAACACCTGAAGCAGATCTAGAGAAGATTATGAGAAAGGGAAAGGCCCTCGAAGAAGGAGCTTCTATAGCTGAACCATGTATTTCTGATAGTTCTCATTTCCCTCTGTTCGAGACTCCCATATTTACTTCTTGATTTCCTATCAGACCTCTTGTTGGAGTTTCTCGATTTTTAAATTTCGGGAGTGTTCCTGTTGATTTTTCTCCTCCTGGTCTTAGATTAGAGGGAGAGAGATTTTTCACTCCTATCTCCCCTGACATTACAACTTGGTCTAGACCCAAGAATTTAGATGATTTTCCCACCCTACCCTTTACCATCCCTTCTCCTATTATTGTTGCTACTATTTTCCCACACCAACCTCTGTTCCCTTAATCCATATAGCCTCTTCTTCAAATCCTCTGTTGATCCCTTTTCCTCCTGTAAGCTCATTTCCAAACTCCCTAGGATAAACCCCTTCTCCCCCTAGTTCTCCTCCACCTAATATCCTTATGGCAGGTTCTCATCCCCCTATATACATAATGGATTCCATAGTGGCTATGCGGTATGCCCCTCTGGTCTTACCTCAACCCATGAATCCTCTCCCTACTATAGATTACTTGAATTATATTCCTAAATTCACTAGAGAGGATGACATAAGAGCACCTTGTTGCCTTCTACAGTTATGAAAACAACCTGAATATTGAAAATGAAGATGTTTGGATGAGGGTCTTCATCCAAATTCTTGATGGTAAGGTGAGGAAATGGATTAGGGGACTGACCCCTGGATCTATTGTTGGTATTGAAGCTATAGAAATGCCTTTTTGAAACAATGGGGAGATAACAAATATTTCATGTATTATATGACAGAGTTTGGGTCCTTGAAGAGAAACGAAGGAGAGCATGTCTCTAACTTCTCCAAAAGATTCAACAATATGTACAATAAGATCCCTGTTGAAATAAAACCCACAGAAGCCTCTGCCAAAATCACTTATGCTAGCACCTTTGACCCCGATTTCTACCTACTTCTCAGAGAAAGAAGAGCTACTTCCTTGGCTAACATGCAAGATACAGCCCTGGAGGTAGAATCCAATGTGTTGGCAGTTAATAGGCTCAGAAGAAAATCTAACAGAGACAAGAGAAGAGGGAGATCTGAGGACTCAACCTTTGGTTCTTCTATATCTCACCCTCAAGTAGAGGAATTGACAAAGATGGTAAAGACTCTGTCTGAAGAGATTGGGAAAATAAAAATGGAAGGGAAGAAGACATACGTAAATCCCCAAAACATTGAGAATAGAGGCAACTTCAGAAGGCCAAACAACAATGCTCCTTAGATCATGCCAAGGGATTAAAGAGACAAAGATAGAAGCAATCAGAAAATCCAGACTCCTCTCCAAAAAAAACTTGCTATTGATGAGGAGAGAGGAAAAGAAAATATTGACCCTGAAATTCACTGTATTAGAGACACCTCCCCTTTTCCCCATTTGACTCAATCCACCTATGAGGAGTCCCTCATGAATAGTCAAATAAATGAGTTGATTAAAGGGGAGAAAGTCGATAGCAATCCCAATAAATATAACCTCTGGTCGAAGAATAAAAAGGGGAGGTTTGACATCCCCGGTCAGCCTCTCATAGAAGAGAAACATGTTAAGCATGCAGCAGATATCACCAAGGAAAAGAAAACTCAGAATCCCTCGCCAATAGCCAAACACCCTGTCCCAGAGGTGAGAGAAATTATGAATCCTCCTACCTCCTTTAACTTTGAGCCTGAAATTCAAAAAATTAGAATTCTTGTGCCCATTTCAAATCTTGTCAAACATGAAGATTTTGAAAGGTCCCTCTCCAAGGTACTACAGCTTGAACCATCCTATCATTCCATAGACTCAGTGAATATCTAAGACAAAAATCTAGCAGTCATCTTAGGTCCTATGGTAGAATATAGAGATGACTCATCCCCTCGCTTCTACACATCATTGAACATACATAATAAGGTGTTGCATAATTGTTTGATGGATCTAGGGGCTTCCCATAATATCATGCCCAAAACTGTCATGGAAGAACTCGAGCTGGAAGTCACAAAAGCTTATCAGGATTTGTACTCTTTCGAGTCAAGGAGGGTGCAATGTCTTGGGGTCATCAAAGATTTGGTGGTAACCTTGTTCTAGCTGCCCATGAAAAGTGTGGTCATGGATATTGTGGTGGTTGATGTTCCTCCCACATTTGGCATGTTATTGTCAAGATATTGGATAAAAAGGCTTGGGGGAACATTGTAGATGGACCTCACATATGCTACCATTCCAGTCTTTGGAGGGGAGCATGGAATATTGTACAAAGAAGCTCAGCTAGCCTACATCATCACTGATGAGGTAGACCCCACCATTCACCCTATTTTTGCTCTAGATACTGACTTGGGATGTAGCTTGTTATAGCTCACTAATGCCCCTGAGTCTCCCCTTAAGATTAGAAAGCAGTCCCTCACCCTCCTTGAAGACTCTCCTCCAACTACTGTTGTATGGAAAATGTTCTTTGGTGGAGCTTCTTCGAGAGAAGGTATTGGTGTTGGAGTATTCCTTGTTTCACCTGCTCAAGAAACCATATCTTTGTCCTACAAATTTGAATTTGAGGCTATCAACAATGTGGAAGAATATGAAGCATTGGTTTTGGGCTTGAGAGCTTCAAAGGACATGGGGATTAAATAAATATATATGTTTGGTGATGCTAAGATGATTATTCAGCAGATCAAAAATATTTATCAAGACAAACACCCTTGGCTTAGGAGTTACATAAATGAAGTATGGGACCTCATTGACAATTTTTTCTCGGCCTTCAACATTTCATTCATCCCTAGAGAAAAAAATACAGTGGTTGATTCTTTGGCCGTCTCACCAAGAAATTTCAGAGTCCCTCTACCACCTGAGCTTAGGTATGATACAAAAGTGAAATACAGGCCCTCGATACCTGAAAATGTCAAACATTGGAAGGTTTTTGAGGATTATCTTGAAATCAAAAGATTCTTGGAGACTGTTGAGGAATTCTCTGCATTGCACATTGATCAATACCCTACATCTGAAATTGATCCCTTTTTAATGATTTTATGAACAATATTGTTGATCATCATATTGTTCAGCTGCCAAGTAATCACATCCCCAAAGGACTAGTTCTTTTGGAAAGGATTTTTTATAGAAATGATGTGGTAGTAAAGGGAAAAATCTCAAAGGATGATGTTGATGTGGCTGACTGCAATATTGGCATAGAGGAGAAGCCAAAGTTTGTCAAGTTGTCTAATAGCTTGTCAAAGAAGAAGAGAACCAAGTATAATGAGTTATTAAAAGAGTCTGTTGATTTATTTTCTTGGACCTATGAAGACCTCAAAACATATGACATCAGCGTTATCGAGCACAAGATCCCATTGAAGGAGGAATCCAAACCGTTTAGGTAGAAGTTGAGACAGATAAATCCTATGTTACTACCTATCATGGAAAAGGACATAAGGAAGTTTTTATATGCCCAAATCATTTGTCCCCCTAAAATATTCAGAATGGGTAGCCAATTTGGTCCCAATGAGAAAGAAAAGTGGAGAAATCAGACTCAGTGTTGATTTCAGAAATATGAATAGGATCTCAAAGAAGGACAATTACCCCTTGCCAAAGATGGAGCATATATTACAAAGGGTAATGGGTGCATCCATAATTTCCATGATTGATGGATTTTTCGACTACAATCAAATCTTTGTTTTACCTGAGGACAGAGAAAAGACAACCTTCACCACTCCTTGGGGCACATTCATGTATGCCAAAATGCCTTTTGGATTGATGAACGCAAGAGCAACATTCCAGCGAGCCATGGAAATAGCCTTCATTGGAGAAAAAGATAAATTTTTGTTCATCTATCTGGATGACATAACAGTCTTCTCCAGATCTAATAAATAGCACTCCTATCATGTGAGAAATGTCTTCTTAAAATGCAGAAGGTTTTGTCTCTCTTTAAATCCAAAGAAATCATTGTTTTCCATGAAGGAATGGAAATTAATGGGGCACATAGTATCAGCTGAGGGAGTCAGAATTGACCCCAACAGGGTGGAGGTGATCCAAAACTTATCACTCCCAAGGTCCAGGAAAGAAGTCCAGTCTTTTCTGGGCAAGATTAACTTTCTGAGGAGGTTTGTTTCCAATTTTTCTGAAATGGTGAAACTCATAACAACCATGCTCAGGAAGGAAATGAAGTAAAATGGGTTGTTGAGTCTAGAAATTATTTTGAACGGATCAAGAAAGCATTGAATGAAGTTCCTGTGCTTATCATTCCTGATTACTCTAAAGATTTTCTAATTTTCTTTTTTTCTTCATTTGATACAGTGGCAGTTGTTTTACTATAGAAGAATGTTGAGGGATTGGAGCATCCTATCTCCTTTTTTAGCAAGGCATTGAGGGATGTAGAGATAATATATGACATCATGGAAAAACAAGCCTATGCATTGGTGAAATCCCTCAAGGATTTTAGGATCTATGTCCTTCATTGAAGGATTGTTTCATATGTCCCTTTAACTGTTGTGAAGGACATTCTCATTCAGTCAGACATAGATGGGAGGAGTAGAAAATGGATTGCCAAAATCCTTGGTTTTGATCTGGAAATAAATCCCACCAAGCTAGTTAAAGGTCAGGGTTTAGACAAGTTGTTGGCTGAATCTAATTGTAAGGTTATGGGGGTCAACTTCATCAACATTTGCTCAGAAAATCAGCAGGTTGAATTGTCTGATGGGAATCCTCAGGGAACCCCTCCATTGGTAGAATGCACTTGGTATAAAGATATTATGTTTTTTCTGTAGAAGTTGAGCCCCCCTGATGGTGTGGTAAAAAGCAAGGCAAGAGATTTAAAGCTTAAAGTAGTCAGATATTTTGCTTATTGACCGGGTCTTATATTGGAAGGACCCTCTAGGAGTGCTTCTGAGATGTCTAAACCCATAGGAGGTCCAAATGATTATGTTTGATTTTCATAGCAGCCTATGTGGGGGACATCATTTATGGAAGACCACAACCTACAAAATTCTTAGGGATGGGTATTACTGGCCCACTTTATTCACTAATGTCTGCAGAGATATCAGAGCCTGCATCAAATGTCAAAAATTCTCAGGAAAGTAGCAACTCAAATCCTTGCCACTGAATCATGTGGTAGCTTCAACACCCTTTCAACAATGGGGGTTGGACTTCATTGGGGAAATTCATCCTTCTTCAAATGATCAACAAAGATGGATCTTAACTACAACAGATTATTTCACCAAATGGATAGAAGCCATCCCCACCAGTAGTGCTTCACACAAGGTAATCATTTGTTTCCTAGAGGATATCATAGCAAGGTTTGGTTGTCCTATCAGAATCATTATTGATAATGTTGCATCTTTCAAGTTTGAAACTTTGATCAAGTTCTATGAGCAGTTTGGGATTTCATTGATTCACTCCACTCCCTATTATCCCCAAGGCAATGGACAGGCAAAATCCTGTAATAAAAGTTTGATCAAGATTATTAAAATATTTTTAGAGGATAATAAGAAGGCATGGGATTCAAAAATAAAATTCACCCTGTGGGCTGATCAAGTGACAACAAAAATATCCATAGGTATCTCCCCTTTCCAACTTGTTTATGGGACAAAAGCTATTTTTCCCTCTCAGCTAGCTCTACATGTAGCAAAATTCTTTCAGGATTATCAAGGAGAGCCTGATGATATGATCAAAAGAATTCATCAACTGGTGGAAGTACATCAGACCAGGGATCAAGTGATGGATATAGCTCATAATTGTCAACAAAGGATCAAACAAGATTTTGAAAGAAAGGCAAGAAAAAGAGATTTCCAGCTCGGAGATCTAGTGCTTAAATGGGATGCACCCAGGTAGGACGGAGGAAAGCACAAAGAGTTTGAAGCCCTATGGAATGGGCCTTTCACAATCTCTGAAGTATTTTCAAATAATACTTACAAGTTACAGGACTTGAAAGGTGGAGAAGTTTTTAATGGTGCTGTGAGTGGGAATTTCCTGAAGAAATGTTTTACTTGAGCCTCGTGGCTCTCATTGTATTTGTAAATATTGTTGTTTTATTTCACTTCATAAGTGACTCCATAGACCAAGAACAAGGCACTGAAATTGCAGAAGAGTTCTTGCCATCTAAAAGGGATCAATCCATCCCCCATGGAGCCTAATGTTATCACATAAATTGGTAAGGGGGGTGATTTCCTAAGAAATGACCCCCTTTGGTGAAAAAATAGCACGAAGTGGGTCAAAACCCACTTATCCTAAGTTCAAGGTGCAACTACGCTTGTGATAAGCAGTAGAGAGATCTGGGTGGCCAAAATCTATGCACTCAGATCTATGGCATAGGTTCAATTATGGACTCCCCCCTCTGCCTTTCTTCCTTTAATGGAGGGGGTGGGG